>BQNB010008990.1:0-88152 GCA_026074375.1 Tanacetum coccineum
AAGCAGCTAATAGCCGAGCTTTCCATGTTAGCTGCGCCAATGGAAAAGGAGGAACTTATCGTCTATTTGGCAGCAACAAAAGAGACGGTAAGCACGGTCCTAATGACGGAAAGAGAAGCTAAACAAATGCCCATCTACTTTGTCAGCATGGGATTAAAAGGTCCGGCAATGAACTACATATCAATGGAAAAATTAGTGCTGGCCTTGGTACATGCCAGTAAGCACCTAAAGAGATACTTTCAAGCACACCTAATCATAGTCATCATGGACCAGCCAATACAACAGGTGTTATCAAGACTAGAAGTAGTAGGGATGCTACAGAAATAGAGCATCGAATTAGGAGAATACGCAATACATTACAGACCTAGAATATCAGTTAAGGGGCAGATATTAGTATACTTCATAGTCGAATGAACAGAAGAGGACTCTCTGGATACTCTAATGGAAGTGGAAGAAGAACTCCCCGAACCATGTATTTTGTTTACGGATGGATCATCCTGCACAGATGGTTCCGGGGCGGGACTAATACTCACAAACCCAGAATTCACTTATGCCCTAAGATTTAGGTTTGACGCCACAAACAACGAAGCTATAACATTTGCCCTTTCTGTGTTCTAAATAATTCATTAATAGTCCTTTGACTATTTGACTTTTTGTCAATTTATTCAGATTTTGTACCGTGTCGACGGTGGTGATTTTTATGAGATATGTGATGATTTGAGGTTTATTGTGATTAATAATCCCTTTTGGAAGGTATTATTGTGTTATTTGTATTCCGGGTGGTTTAACCCGTGAATTTGTGAGAAATGCCAAAAAACGAGTCTGACACGTCTGTTAATGTCCAAATGAGTTTTAAAGGGTGTAAAGTGAAAATATGTCGTATGAATACTCTAGGTTAATGGAAAAGTATTTTTAAAGTGAATAAAAATGCTAATTAACTTTGAGGAAAATTTTACGGTTGAGTTTTATGAGTATTTAAGTGATTTCGACACGAAAAGAAAGAAGAGAAACAAAATGGCTTAGTTTTAGCTAAGTTGTCTAGGAATGGTACATTTAGATGCTTATCACTCCTCATTTTCTCATAATTCCATTTTCATTTTCAAAAAAATAAAACATACACTCAAGTGTGTGTGTTTGGTCGTCCGCCCCTAAACCACCATAAAAATTCCAACTTTGATCGAGAACGTGATATTCCGGGTTGATACGAGTGTTTGGGTATTCATTAAACAACATTATGAGTTGTCCGGTTCGTGTCGAAAGATAAATTTTATTTGAAGAATTTTCATGTAAGTTTTTCAAATTTAAATTTCTTTTAACCTTTAGCGTTATTTTTGGATGCAATATTATGTTATTGTATACTAGTTGAATCGTTGTGAAAATTGATTGTTAGAAGCGAAACGAAAAAAAAAGAGGTTTTGGTTATTACGTGTGAGATAAAAAAGAAAAGAGGTTTTTGAAGTTTGATCTGTTGTGGTAGAGATGGTTGAATAATATTATGATGCTTAGAATGCTTATTTTGATTATAGTAAGCATTGTATAGCATGAGTCGTTCATATTTTATATTAAGCTATTTCTTGGCTTATTTTGAGCTTATATGCCACGAATGGATTTCCAAAATCACTAAGAAAGTTATTTTTGATTATTTTTGTGTTATGGCGTATGTTGTGGACTATTTTTGAGGCTTATGGTAGTAACCAAAAGCGATACGTATTAATACTAATATAAGCTTGGAATAACAACTATTTGGAGTTTATGGACTCACGACCCAATAAGTCTATTTGAGCCGCGGCTTAATGGTAGGGCTTATTGTGGTCCGGATTATTTCTACATATAAGTAAATACTTATATATGTAAATGGACCTTGGTTTTGGACTTAGCATAGTATTTAGGACTGTATAAATGTCGCTAAAATGGACCCTTGTAAGGCATTATTTAGTATTTTAATGAGAAATTTTTGATGGACTTTTTAAAAGTGTAAATGTAATTTACGAAGTGAATTGAAGATATTATGGGTAAAATACGTGCTGGAACCTTAACACGATTGAGAATTTGGATTATTATCGAAAAGTGTCGAATTTGTGAAAAATGTTGAAAATAAGGTTTGAAACCTTGAAAAACGTTGTATAAACGTACGAGTTATGTCGAAATTTTGTAAAAAGTTTATACTTAGAAAATCTCTTAAAAACATGATTTTTGATTTTAAATAGTAAAATAATATTTAATTATTTTATTTTATTTATTTAATAAATTTACTAAAAGACAAAAAATATATTTTTTTCTCGAAACTTCTCTAAATTGTTTATTATGAGTAAACGTTTCATTTTCAACCGTATAATGATTATTTTGAAGTGACTAAGGTGTACCGAATGGACTTGTCGAGGTATATTTATAATTAATAATTATAAAATTTTATTATATTACTTATCTATTTACGCTAAATAGTATAAGTATGTATTATCGAGGAATGCGATTGATATGATTGTGGAGTTAAGTCTTCAACCATCACACCACTAAATTGTTTTGGGTAATGGTACAACGCGTCTAAACTCTATGCATCAAACGTGAAGATTGTTTTGGAATTTGGATGATTAAATTGAGACATTAACTGGACTAAGTCGTGTGCGGGCGTCGTTGCATTTGCTTGTGTGATTGAGATTTGGTTGCTAAAGACTTGCTTGAGGTGAGTTCTCGTAGCCCACTTTTTACTGGTTTTTTTCCGTTGGGTAAATGATACTCAAATGTGTTTTAAAATGTTTTGAATTGATCTGTGCGAAATGTGGTTTTTGTTTTGAGGGAACAATTGTATGTGTGCTAATATGACTGCTAAAATGAAATATTATGTGATGCATGATTGTTTGGATCGGATGGGTACGCCTACCCATAAATTTGTGAGATTATTGGATCGGATAGGTACGCATACCCAGTATTTGTGTTATTATTAGAGCGGATGGTACTCTTAACCCCAGGTTTGAAAAAGGAAAAGAGGGTTTTTTGTAGTTTTGATGTCGTGGTCGTGATGGTTGAATAATACATGATGCTAGAATGCTTATTTTTTTATAGTAGCTTGTATAGCTTATTCGGGCTTATTTTTAAGCTATTTCTTGGCTTATTTTGGGCTTATATGCCACGAACCACTTCCCAAAATTACTAGGAAAGTGATTTTGATTATTTTTATGTTATGGCGTATGTTGTGGACTATTTTTGAGGCTTATGGTAGTAACCAAATGTGATACGTAGCTTATTAGCTTATTTTCAAGCTTAATATACGTATTTTTGAGCTATTGGACTCACGAACCAATAAGTCTATTTAAGCCGCGACTTAATGGGAGGGCTTATTGTGGTCCGGATTATTTTCTACATATAAGTATATACTTATATATGTAAATAGACCTTGGTTTTGGATTTGGATTGTATTTTGGACTTATAAATATCCTAATGGACCCTTGTTGGGCCTTAAAGCCTAATAAGCGATATTTCGTCGTTGTGAGAGTTTTGTCTGACTTTTGAAATTGGAAATGTACTTACAAAGTGATATTGAACGGTATTTTGGGAAAAACGTTTTAGTAAACGTGAAAGATTGAGATTTTAGAATTTTGTCAAAAAGTGTCGAATTTATAAAAAGTGTTGAAAATAAGGTTTGAAACCTTGGAAAACATTGTATAAGCGTACGGGTCATGTCGAAATTTTGTAAAAAGTTTATACTTAGAAATTTTCCTAAAAACATAGTTTTTGATTTTTAAATAATAAAATATTATTTAATTATTTTATTTATTTAATAAAGTCACTAAAAGACAAAAATATATTTTTTCTCAAAACTTCTTTAATGTGTTTATTATGAGTAAACGTTTTATTTTCCACCGTATTATGATTTATTTTGAAGTGACTAAGGTTACCGAATGGACTAATCGAGATATATTTAAAATTATTAATTATAAATATTTATCTATATTACTTATCTATTTTCAACCGTGTATATATAGTTGCCCATGTTCTCCCTCGTATAGATAATGTCACCAAGAATGAGGACCCAAAGTGCTAATTGGCCTGCTGCTGAATCACTAGGAGGGGGAACGGGTGAACGGGTTGGTAGAGGTGAAATGGGTTGAAGACCTAGGGAAGGTAATGATGAGCGTGTTGATGATTTGAATGGTCAAGTAAATGACCAAGGTATGGGAGCTAATGGGGGTGTAAATGGAGTCAATGGAAATGTAGAGGGAGCCAATGGGGGAGCACCTGATTTCTCAACGATCATTTCCCAACAATTGCAGAACCTCTTACCCGCCATGATGGCTTAGGTTAGTAACCGAGGAAATGTTGGAAATCAGAATGGTAATGTGGTTAATAAGAACATTCAGGAGAACGTTGGAAATGTAATAGTAAATAGCAACCGGGTAGGTTGTTCATATAAGGAGTTCCTAGCTTGTAACCCTAAGGAATATGATGGTAAAGGAGGTGTTGTAGTTCTTACTCGTTGGATTGAGAAAATGGAGTATGTGCATGATATGAGTGGTTGTAGTATTTACCAAAAAGTGAAATACACTGCTGGTTCATTCGTGGGTAAGGCTTTAACGTGGTGGAACTCTTAGATCCGCACGCTAAGCCAGGAAGTTGCTGTTAGTATGTCATGGAATGACTTTAAGTTTATGATGATACAAGAGTTTTGTCCTAGTCATGAGATGCAAACGTTAGAATCTGAGTTATGGAATCACGCCATGGTCGGGGTTGGCCATGCTGCGTATACTGATAGGTTTCATGAGTTGGCTAGGTTAGTTCCACATTTGGTAACTCCTGAGAGTAGGATGACTGAAAGGTATGTGTATGGCCTTGCTCCATAAATCCGTAGGATGGTGGCAGCAACGGAGCCAAAGACTATACAGAAAGCGGTGCAGATTTCTGGTACACTGACCGATGAGGCTGTGAGAAATGGATCAATTAAGAAAGTTGAGAAAAGAGAAAATGTGGGGGAACTTAGTAAGGATAAGAATGGTAAAGATGATAATAAGAGGACTATGACTGGGAATGCTTTTGCTACTACTGTAAACCCTGTAGGAAGAGAGAATACGGGTACTTGGCCCAAGTGTACCATCTGTAACTCCTACCATGCACCCGGAGGGCCTTGTCGCACATGCTTCAACTGTAACCGCCCAGGTCATTTGGCAAAGGATTATGAGGTTGTGACGAGGTTGTGTTTCCTGTCATGCTAGAAAAACCATAATGTTAGAGATGTTATGAGTGTGGTAGTACCGACCATGTCAGGCCAGCTTGTCCTAGATTGAATAGGGCACGAGGCCCGGAAGAAAATCGTCCAAATCAAGTTGCTGCTAATAACGGGGGTCAGGGTCGTGGAAACCAAGGGAACCAGGCTAGGGGTAGGGCATTCATGTTGGGAGCAGAGGAAGCTCGCCAAGATCCGAACATTGTGACGGGTACGTTTACTTTGAACGATCATTTTGCCACTACCTTATTTGACTCTGGTGCTGTTCTACTACTTTTATGCCCTCTGTTAGAGCTTAGAGCCTAGCGGATTTAGGTTTCAGATAGAGATTTTTTTTTTGAGGGATTTTTTTTTTTTTTTGGCTAGCGGGCAGCTAGTAGAGATTGATAAGGTTATTAAGGGTTGTAAACTAGAAATCGAGGGTCATGTCTTTGACATCGATTTGATACCTTTTGGACATGGGAGTTTTGATGTGATTATAGGTATGGACTGGTTGTCTAATTATAAGGCTAAAATAATTTTCCACGAGAAGGTAGTGAGGATACCACTACCAGATGGCAACGTACTTAGAGTATTAGGAGAGAGGCCGAAAGAGAATGTGAGATTTTTTATGGGGTGTTAGAAACAAGGAAGAATATTGTTTGGTAGAGATTTTCTAAGGTATTTCCGGATTGACCTTATCTGGATTACGCTATCGGGAGATTTGAGTTTCGGATTGAAATTAACCAACTGGAGCAACGCATAAGTAGCAAAAGGTCTCCTTATCGTTGGCACTTCTGAATTTGGATGGAGTTGTCGGGGACAACTAAGGACTCCCTAAGACAAAGGTTTCATTCGTCCACAGATCATCGCCCTTGGGGGATGGCGCGATGTTGTTCATTAAGGAGAGGAGGTTATTTTAGGATTATGTGCATTGATTATAGAGAATTAAACAGTTGACTCGTAAAGTATCGTTATCCACTTCCTAGAAGTTGATGATCTATTTGAATATACTGCAAGTCGCAATTTTTCTCAAAGATAAAATCTTTAGGTCTGGAGACCATCGCTGAGAGTTGCATGAGGATGACATTCCAAAGTCTGCGTTTTTAGAAACTCATTATGGACATTTCGAGTTCATGTAATGGCCTTTAGGTCTGACAAAATTACACCAGCATATTTCATGGATTTGTTTAATAGAAGTTTGTAGGCGTATCTTGATAAGTTTGTGATGTGTTTATTGATGTTATCTTAAAAATATAATCTAAGGACTCAAGAGGTGCTATGTAAAACACTTAAGGTTAGTCTTGGGATCTGCTCTATATAAAAAGGAGAAACTGCTATGCTAAGTTTTCTAAGTGTGAAACTCTGGCTAAGGAAGTACAGTTTCTTGGGCATGGATAAATTGTATAATGGAATTCATGTGGACCCTTGTAAGAGTGAAGTGTTAAGAATGGAAAGCCCTTTTAGAACTACTGACCGAGGTTCGTTCATTCTTAGATTGGTTGGGTATTACTCGTATGGTTTTCATTGAGAACTTTTCTAAGATTTGTAAGCTTCTATTACAATCTTGGTCTCAAAAGGTAAAAGAGTAAGACTTTCGATTGGGGTGAGAAACAGCATTGGGCATTTTCAGACTGATAAGTGTAAAATTCCTCTTTTCCGTTTTATACCTAAAATACCCAATTAAACCAAAACAGACCAAAAAAAAATGCAAAAAATTATGCTTGTTATTTGTGTTGTGTGACAAGTGTGCAGGTACGGAATATATCAAAAATCACATAGAAGAATTCATCAAAAATCAGGAAAACACGACACGAGAAACGGAAGAAGTGAGACAAGAAGCCTACTGATTCAAAGCTAAAGCAAAGAAAGTCATCTTCAGTCAATACTATGGGTCAACATTATGTCAACTCAATAGAAAGACTAAATCACAATATATTCCATTTAAGTTCCCCTCATTCTTTCCTAAAAATCACCTATTGGTTCTAAACCTAAATGGGCCATACCCGGATCCAAAAGCCCAAAACCCTTAGCCTAATACCCTTTTATAAAACCACAAGGACCACTTCTGTCATTTCCGAAAGTCCTTTTACACCTTAAACCATTATAAACCAAACGCAAGGACTAATCTTGCCAAAGCCCCAAACCTACTACACTTTTAAAACCCCGTGGTCAAACAAAACAGTTCAAACAAACACCCATATAGTAAACGCTACGAAAAGTCGTTTTCACTGTTCACCGTCTTCACCGATTTACCTAGGGGTCAAATCAAAGGGCTTTTTATAATTAAGGGTCAAGAATGATAATTCAAGGGTTCAAGTACACCATGGCAGGGTTAAACGTCACTCAAGCATTCTCATTGGTGGAAACCTAAGAGGGAATGCCACGCGGGACATGAAAGTAACACACCAAGGACAGATAATTTGCACTAATTGTACTCACACAACAAGCACAAGTGAGCCTCAAACGGATTGCCAGCTTGGCAATCCGTGTGAGGTCATTTAGTGATCCAACGAATGTAATCACTCCTCCAATGATTGGGAAAATGATTAGTTATGATTGATTGGAGCGTGGGAAAGAAGTTACAGCCTAGAAGCTTCACTATTGTGCTATAAATAGCATCCTCACCTCACACACAAGATATCTTTTTTTTCTTTTCTAGTTTTTCACCTAATATAGCTTTTAGAATAGTTATAGCTTATTGTAATTTTCCTTTTTAAAATCAGTTGTAATCTCTCTTTATTAATATAATCAATCTTAATTCAGTTAATAAAGTGTTCCTTTAAATCTTTCATAAGCTCTTTTATTATACTCTCAAAGTGTGTGTAATGTCTCATAAGTTTCTAATAAGCTCAACAGCTCTCATGAGTCTATAAGCTTATGATTTGAGCTTAAAGTGATCTTAATCATACTCAAATTACATAATCTAGCTTAAGTTCTTGTTTACCCTTGCTAAATTGGAGTTGGACTTTTTGGAAGGGAGATCAATAATGGAAGGATCTCCATGGACCTATAAAGTGTGTTTTATTATCTGTTTTTGCTTATTATATGTTAGATATTAGAATTCTTAATTCTGTCAAAAAAATCTTAAAAACCAAAAAAAAAATTAGATAGCATTGTGTAGATCCTAGATTTATAGCTTAAATAGTTGTTGATTAATGTTCATTAAGTTTGTTTTTAGTAGATTATCACCTGGTTTCAAGGATTTAGTTGTTAAACTTCCAAATCAATAGCTTAGTTAATCTGTCAAATGCAGTAAAGGAGTGTTTGGATTAAGCTACTTTGACCTCAAATAGTCAAAGATAATTGAAATTTTTGCTTGAGTCAGTTGTTAAATCATAAGAGTTTAGTTAAAAAAGAGTTTTCAAAGGTTAGATGTTAAATTTGATCAAGTTAGAGGTTAAAATTTGGTGTCTCGCACCAGGGGAGCTTCTTCCTTCTTGTTTTCTAGCTTATATTGATCTACGCAATTTTGTGCTTTTGTTTGTGTGTAAATTGAGTTCATAAACACTATTTAAGAGTGTTTTGTAGTGTATGGTTAACTCTTTAGTTAACCTACAATTATGGTTTTGGCTTTTTCCATTTGCATCAGCAGTACTAAACAAGTAGTTAGTACTGCTGATCTTTTAGTTTCATTTAGATTAGTAATTGTAGGATTTAGCTTATCAAACTTAGTAGGATTTGAGTTTTCATAAGTTAATTAGCTTGAGTCCTTCAGGTTTTATTTTCTAGCTTAATGTCTCTAGTATAAATTTGCTGTCAAAAGGTTGATAAAAATTCTTAACGAGACCTAAACAGTAGGTATAGATATATTAGCATTTTAAATTTTATTCCTAGGCTTGTAGAATTTGTTTTTTAGAATTTGAAAAGTAGCTTGTTAGTTGTTTGATATGTGTGCATATGCTCAAATTCTGTTTTGGGTGTTAAGTATTTTAGCTTTTCCTTAACTTTGAGCTTTTTGAGTAAAACATGTGTTTTACTAGTTTTCCTTCAAAAATTCAGTTAGCTTAATATGATTTAGTTCAAATAGCTTCTTTAATTCTAACTTAAGCATATTAAAGAGTCTTTAGAACAGGTTTTTAGTTTTTAAAATTAAGTTAATCTTTGAGCTTTTATCAAGTGTTTCTAAGTGAAAGTGAGATCAAAAGCCCATTTCTGCAGACTAGGGTTTATTCATAAGCTGATTTGGAGCTTAATTTTGAGTTTAAGCTAGTATAGTTTATTAAAGTTGTTTAAAAATTATAATCTGTAGTTTTTTGAATTTGGTTTTAAAATTTTCTAAAAATAAAACATAGCAAAATGTGGTGTCTACCAAAACAACTCGAACCCTCGACCTCACACTCAGCATCCCATACGTTTCTTATACATCATCTACAATAGCTCCATCAGTTACCTTTTTCCTTTCAATAAACACTTATACACATTTTGGCTTATAAAGGCCAAATAGCTGTTAAACTTATACTCATGGCTTATTTTTTAAGCTACGAATTCGGGCTTATTTATCCTAGGATTCATATTCTTAAGCTATTTTTCTGCTTTTTCTGAATTTTTACTATTGTTTGTTTTTTAATAATTTATTTTCTTTAAAAACTTTAAAAAAAATCAATAAAAATTGACATTTAATCAGAAAAATAAAAATCTTTTTTTATAAAATTTTCTTTTATCATAAAGTTTGTAGGAAAATTAGTTTCACTTTCGTAGGGTCTATTTTGCAAAAATTCACTTTTTAAAGGACGGGTTTCGTTCCCGTTCTCGGTTTTCAATTTTTAACGCTCGTTTTAACTCCGTTTTCGTTCTAGTTTTTTTTTAAACTTCGTTTTTAGTCAATTAGAATACATTTTAAAAAGAAAATTTTAAATTAGATTTAATTTTGTAGAATTGAGGTTTTTGGCCTTAGTTTTAATGTCCCGGCTCGCGTTTTTAGTTAAATTTTGACTTCCAACTATTTGATTCTATGCTTAATTTTTAGTTTTTGTTGATTTTAAGTAGTTAATCAAATCAAATTTTGCCTCTTATTCAAATCAAAATCCAAGCTAAAACGTGGTTTCAATTACACAAGTCGTTGGGGAAACGACCCGGGTGATCATACTTCCCGGTTAAATATACGTATTATATATTATATATATATATCTTTTAGAGTGAATTTTCCTTAGGGAATTTTCTTAATTACTCTTTTGGAATTATATTATATTATATTTTTGCGTGTATAAAACTAAACATCAGTTTTTGGCGCCGCTGCCGGGGACTTGTGTTAAAGATTCCGTCGTTTTACGTTTGTTGATTTGGTTTGAAGATCCTTTCGTCCTCGAAAGTTTCATTTTTGTTAAATATTTCAAAAATAAAAAAAAAATTAAAAAATATAAAAAGTAAAAAATATTTTCTTTTTCTTTTTAGTATAATTATCATAAAAACATATAAAAAAATCAAAAATATAAAAAAATTGTCCTTTAAAAAAGAAATAAAATAAACAAAGTTGGTAAAAGAACACCAACATATAATACCTTCAATTGAGGTATTATCATAAATAAGTTCCGGTGAACTTGAAAAGTTCCCAAATCGAACCAAAGATTCAAAAACTTGTCATTTGTGTCACTTACGAAGTACGGCTCACCTTGAAAAGCAATTTTTGAGAGTTACCGTGAAGTAAGTTGATTATTTGGTTTTAAGTTGTCTTCCGTGTATCCGTTTAAAATAGATTGTTAAAAAAAAATCAAAAATTCAAAAATCCAAAAAATCAATGTAATTTTAGTTTGTTTTTTAATTTCTTTATTTTTAGTGCATGCGCACTCGATCTCAAGCTCGTAATCGAAATCGTCGACAACAACAAATAACAACGGTTATTGTTGAGGAACCCGAGTTTCATGCCGACAATCGTACCATGGCTCAATTGCTACAAGCTCCATCGAGGAGATACGGAGATGTATTTGTTGTTCCACGATAAATGCAAACAATTTTGAGCTTAACAACTTTGTCAATCTTGTTGCAAGTAATAAGTTACGGGTAGACATGACCCTCATAATCACCTTCGATTTTTCACACAAGTCACTTCCAACGTTTAGACAATCCGAAGTTTTCGAACACGTTCGATTAAGCACTTTTGCTTTTTTTCCATTTTCTCTCTAGACGTGAAGCCAGAGATTGGTTATATAAGAGAAACCTCTAGATCAATTCTAAAATGGGTTGATCTTGTCTCGAAATTCATTTAACCATTTCTTTCCACCTTCGAAAACAAACTTTCCTTCGAAACAAAATCACTACTTTCTAACAAGAATCCGAATATGAAACCTTCACGAAGGGGCAAATAAAATTGGGGGGAACGTTTCAAAGAAACCTTCTTATTCAATTGTCATCACCATGGTTTTCGGAATTACACAAACTTGATCGTTTTAAATTCTTTGAGGAATACCAATGATCAAGATGCTTTAGATTCCGCCGCGGGTGGCAATTTTCTAGATAAGATGCCTCGAGAAGGTTTAGCCATAATCGAAAGTAAATCCAAAGTGCGTTATTCAAGAAGTCGTCCGAATGATTCAAGGGGGGGGAGCAAAATTACGAATAGCTCCCTTCTTCTATTCTTCACCTTCCGATAATTCTTTTGAGATTCAACAAATAGCCGCCTTACTTGAAGATAAAATGAATATTTGAATGAGTCGTTTAGAGAAAGCAATTAGTGAAAAGAATGCTACGACTCCTGCTACCGTCAAAAGCAGTCAAGGATAGGAAGTTTCGTGTAACATGTGGTTTCAAACTTAATTTCAACAATTGTCCGTAACAAGGAAGATTTTCCATTTTCATGATTAACATTTATCCAATTCCTAACAAACCACCGCTTGGCAATTTTGTCTTTCATAGGATCCTTCCTCAATTTAGCCAAAACCAAATGAGACCACCGGGTTTCAATAACCAAATGTTCAAGAAACCAAAGGAAACCAAAATCGATTATCAAGGAACCAATTTCAATTCGAATCAAAACCCGTGAGGGCAATTGAACCTAAAACCGTTTTTATTAAAACAATCAAGGAGCCGTTTATCAAACCCCCACCATACCAAACCACCAAAAAGCAACTTTGGTTAATCAAGTTTTCCTCCCGTTTCACAAATTCAGGTGTTTCTAAAACGGATTTTCGATTGTTATGCTAAGGATAATGATCGCGACATGAAATAAAACTGCAAATGAAGTGGATAATTTTCAAAGAAACCAAAAGATTTTCAAAGGAGTTTACATTGATTCTCTAAAGAAGCAAGATGATTTTTAGAAGATGAGGCCTAAGTTTAATGCAAAACTATCCATATCCAACCAAGCCTCAAGTTAGTTCGTACCAATCAATTTCTGTTCCAAATACCTAGGAACGATAGCTTAAGGCAATAAGTTCCACACGAAGTGGTGCCTATTTTGACGGACTCCTCAATTTCTCCGCGGTGGTGGAAAAGGAACACGAGGGGTGACAAAGGATACGGAGATACCTAGCACCGAGACATTCCAACCTCCTTTGGTCCAAGATCAAAACCAGATCAAAACAATGACAAAGATCCAATCAAAGAGCCTTTTTTGCTCAAAATACCTAAGACTAGTTTGCCTTACCTTCAAGACTTGCAAAAAGAGGAAAATTCATAAAATGGATTGATATCCTAGTTTCAAAGTTTATGGAAATTTTCCGTAATCTTCACTTTGAGCTAAGTTTCACGGATGCTCTCATTCATATGCCAAAGTTAGCTCTAATGTCCAAAAAGATGCTTAATAACAAAGACAAATTAATCGAGTTAACCAAGACACCTTTAAATGAAAATTGTAGTGCGGTTGTCCTCAAAAAGCTTCCGGAGAAGCTAGGTGACCCCGGTCGATTTCTTATTCCATGTGATTTTTCGGAGTTTGATAATTGCTTAGACCCAGCCAATTTAGGTGATGGCATAAATCTCGTGCCTGTTTCCATTTGGAAAAAAGTTGGGATCTCCCAGGCTAAAATGATACTAAAATGGTGTTCGAATAGCCATCCGAACAATTTCCAAACCAACCCGATGTAGCCGAAAAATGTTTTTGTTAAGGTAGGAAAAGTTCTACTTTACGGCGACTTTGTTGTTCTTGATTTCATAGCCGATCCTCGAGTACCGTTAATAGTCGGGAGACCTTTTCTTAGGACAACTCATGCTTTAATTGATGTGTATGAAGAAGAGATAACACTTAGGAATGATGATCAATCTTTAACCCTTAAATGTGGTGATACACCTTCTATTTCATACAACAATCTCGAATCGTTGAAGAAAGTTGATCTTATTGATGTTACATGTGAAGAATACTTACAAGAAGTATTAGATTTTTCTGACTCAGTTGCGTATGGCAATCCTTCTCTCGGATATGATCCGATTGTTTCAAATTCTTCTCCGACTCTCACTCCTTTCGGGGATAGTGATTTTCTACTTTTGGAAGAAGCTGATACTTTTCTTGCTATAGCTGATGATCCAACTTCACCGGAAGTTGATGAAGCTTATTATGACCCAGAGGGGGACATTCTCCTTCTAGAAATCTCTTCTCAATAGTAATCCTCCGCCGTCACCAAATCAAGGAAGTTACTTACCAGAAATCAAGAAAGAGCTTAAAGTTTGTAAATCTACCGAATCTTCAATCGATGAACCTCCTGAGGTTGAACTTAAGGACTTACCATTTCCCTTTACCGTTTATGGATCAAATGCTTGAGAGACTCGCAGGAAATGAGTACTATTGTTTCCTCGACGGTTTCTCAGGTTATTTCCAAACTCCAATTGATCCAAATGACCAAGAAAAGACCACATTCACCTGCCCATACGGAACGTTTGCTTATCGCCGCATGCCTTTTGGTTTATGCAATGCACCAGGCACGTTTCAAAGGTGTATGATGGCAATCTTCCATGACATGATTGAAAAGACAATGGAAGTCTTCATGGATGATTTCTCGGTTTTTGGAAATTATTTTTCTACGTGCCTTACCAATCTAGAAAAAAAGCTTATAAACTGTGATTGAAGACACCAACTTGCTCTAAATTAGGAAAAAAGCCATTTATGGTGAAAGGAAGGTATTCGACTCGGACTTAAGATGTCAAAGAAAGGAATTGAAAGTCGACAAAGCTAAGACTCGATGTGGATTTCTAAGCTACCTCACCCAAACACCGTTAAGGGAATTCGAAAGTTTTTTTCTTCGGGCATGCTGGGGTTTTTTATCGCAGATTCATCAAAGACTTATTCAAAGATCTCTCGGACCCATGGACCCATTCCTTAGAGAAAAAACACTCCTTTAATTCTTCTCGGAAGATTGCATTCTAGCTTTTCAAACCTTTAAAAAAGAAGTTAACAGATATCTTTAGCTTAGCTCCATTTTACTTATTGCTCCGATTTGGGACCAACCTTTTGAAATCTCATGTCGTGATGCAAGTGACTTATGCAATAGGTAGCGTGTCTAGGGGCAAAGTGATTGAGAATCATTTTAGACCAATTCAGTTATGCAAGTAAGCGATGACCGAAGAAGCAGGAAATGAATTTAACACAACACGGAGAAGAAAGAGATTGCTTGTCGTGTTACGCTTTTGAGAAGTTTCGATCAAATATTATCATGAACAAAAGTGTTGTTTACACGGACCACTCTGCTTTGAAATACCTCTTCAACAAGAAAGACGCCAAAGCAAGATTGCTTAGATAGGTCTTACTTCTTCAGGAATTCGATTTTAAAGTAATTGATACCAAATGAGCTAAAAACTATGTAGCCGATCACCTCTCTCGTCTTGAAAGCCCGTATGAGAATGTTTTTGATCCTAAGGAGATTAATGAAACCTTTCCTCTTGAAATATTGAATACGGTGACTTCTCATGATAATCAAAGTACCCCGTGGTTTGCCGATATAGCAAATTACCACGTGGTGATTTTCTCATAAGAATGTAACTCAACAAAAGAGAAGTTTTTCAAGGTATGTTAAAGCATATTACTTTTGGATGATCCCTATCTCTTTCGAAAAACATGTGCGGATCAATCTTCCGTATGAGGGTTGTATTTGGACCATCGAAGCTCTTGAAATCCTCAAAGCTTGTTATGAAGGACCCACCGGGGGCCATCATAGTGCCAATATCACCGCTCAGAAAGTATTTGATGCCGGTTTTTTTTGGCTTACGATTTATAAGGATGCTTACGAATTGATTAAATCTTGTGATGCATGTCAAAGACAAGGCAAAATTTCACATCGTGATGAGATGCCTCAAAATGCTATCCAAGTTTGTAAAATTTTTGATGTATGGGGTATTGATTTTATGGGACCTTTTCGTGTCTAGAGGTAGAAAAATATTATAGTAGTAGTCCGTCGATTATCTTTCCAAATGGGTTGAATCCAAGGCGCCCCCCCACCACGATGCTAGAGTAGTTGCAAATTTTGAAATCCCCTTTCTCCCGATTCGGTGCACCGAGGAGAGCTATCATAAGCGATCGTGGACCCATTTCTGGAATTAAAAACTTTGACTACAAGTTACTGTTCTAAAATATTGTGGTTCACATCGTCTTTCTACCGCTTACCACCCTCAGACTAGTGGTCAAGTCGAGGTAACGAATCGTGGTCTTAAAAGAATCTTAAAAAGGACGGTAGGAGATAACCGTGCCTCATGGTCAGACAAGTTAGACGATGCATTGTGGGCATTCCGAACCGCTTACAAGACTCCAATCAGATGCACGCCCTACAAGCTAGTTTATGGAAAATCATGTCATTTACCAGTTGAGCTAGAACACAAGGCATATTGGGCTCTTAAGCATGCCAACTTCGATCTCAAAACCGCGAGTGATCATCGAAAGCTCCAACTCAATGAACTTAACGAGCTTCGAGATCAAGCTTATGAGAATTCATTAATCTACAAGGAGAAGACGAAGAAACTTCACGACTCAAAGATCAAGAATCGAATCTTCAATGTCGGTGATCAAGTCTTACTTTTCAACTCCCGATTAAAGATTTTCTCTGGAAAGCTCAAGTCCCGATGGTACGGTCCTTTCACTATTACCAAAGTTTTTCCTTATGGCACAGCCAAATTGTCTCACCATGATGGTTCGAATTTCAAAGTCAACTGCCACCGCCTTAAGCATTACTATGGAGGGGATACACCACCATTGGTTATCTCGGATCTCCAAACTTTCCCTAAGGACAACTAAATTCAGGGATCGAGTCAAGCTTGCGACTCGGTTACCAAAAACAAGCCGCTTCGTGGGAGTTCACCCCATGCTTATCCATTCTCTTTCTATTTTCTTAAATAATGTGTTGTGGCTATTCTCTTCCGGTTTCTTGTTGTTTGTTGTTTGTTGTTGTGATTTTTGCAGGATTGACCCAACAATTTCTGAAGACTCTCGTGTCCGGTGTTGTATCCCGTTTCACTCGAGCTTCTCATCCTTTGTTTGAAATTAGTTTGGGGAGATCCGATATCCTTTCATCTTATCGATTCACGTTTATCTTTGCATACTTCATAAACGGCTTAGATTTTCGTAGAGACCCGACTTTAAACATTGAGGACAATGTTTCGTTTTAGTTTGGGGAGGGAATCTATTGATTTGATGTTACCTGCTTATTGTTTTGTTCTCACGTACCCGTTTTCCCACAAAAATAGCAAAAATTTTAAAATTTTAAGTTCTTATAGTCAAAAAAATAAAAAATATAAAAATATAAAAAATGAAAAAATATAAAAATATTAGTAGTTGAAAATATAAAAAAATATAAAAAAAATGATGAAAAAAAATAAGTATTAAGACAAAAATGTAGGTTTTTCGTTGGTAAGAATAAGAAGTAATTTTTGACCCGATCGTACGTGTAGAGTTCTAGCTTTCTCCCTTAACAATTAATGATGATAGTTTGTGCTAGTCTCATGTAGACTTTAAACATGCTAGACATGAAATCATTAGTAAGTGAAGACTTGTGCTAATCTCGAGTAGATTTTAAATATGCCGAGTTGGATTTTATATAGGCTAAGTATTTGCGAATTTCTTTATTAGAGATTTTAAATTGCAAAGAATAAGAGATGATTGTGTTGATTACGAATTAGGATAAAAAAAGTGTTTAAGACAAAAATGTAGGTTTTCCGTTGGTGAGAATAGAAAGTAATTTTTGACCCGATCGAACAATGATTTCTAGCTTTTATCCTTAACTTTTAGGCTAAGTATTCACTAATTTCTTTATTAGAAATTTTAAATTGTGAAGAATAAGAAATGATAGAGTTGTTATAAGTTTTGATGCTAAACGTAGAATAGTTGGATTTCTTTCAAGCTTATAAGTGTTATATTGTGGCTTTTTCTCCCATTAGATTGTTTCACCTTTAATTATAATTGTTAATAAATAAAGTTTTTTACGGTTTTTTTGGTTAATAATTAGTCTTAGAAGTTTTCTTTGGTTTTCTTTGTGATTTAGAGAAAGTATACATCAGGAATACTTGATTTGGCTAAAAATACAAAAATAATAAATGAATAAGTATCTCTGCCAGATTACTTCATCTTGTCGGAGGCGTGGCCGATGTTGGAGTTTTCATATAAAGTGGGGGCCGGTGTCATAATAAGTAGAATAACCACTTGTCGACTCGCTATCGATGTGGCTTCGAGATAAAAGGCACCGGTAATACATGTATATATAATAAACTGTGGGCTAATAAAAGTTTATTGCATCTTGCCGGCTCACAACCGATGTTGCAATCTTCTAAATAAAGCACATAGTAATAATCCGAGGTCGAAATATGTTTGCTACATCTTGTCGGAGGCGTGGCCGATGTTGTAGCCTTCTAAAGGACCAAGGTTCAATAATGTTGCAATAATAAGTATAAAGCCAAATTTTGGTAGCCTCGATGTAGACTTAATCTTTATGACATTGTTTTTCCTATTGAAAAGAGCTAGGAACTAATTATTACGTTTTTAACCGTCATACTTTATTTTTGGAATTAATAAGTATCGAAATAAAAGTCTTGAAGAGCCTTCGGGTATATGACTTGTAAATAAAATCTTGAGATACAAATTAAGAAATAAGGGAGGAAAAGTAAGCACACATTTAGCTCTTATGGGTAGTGTTAGCATCAATAACTTATAATTTACAATGATCTTGTTTTAAGCTTGGCATGGGTAGAGTGAAAATCGGGGATGACAAATTTATCTTTTTAGACACTTAATTGTGCTTTTTATTCCATGATCCTAAAAGTTACCAAAGTGGTAATGAAAACAATACATTATGTCTTTTGTAAATAAATAAGTTGTAGTTAGGGATATATCAAGAAAAACCATAAAAAAAGAAGAAAAAAAAAGTTTTGAAAATAGGAATTCGGGTGTTTTATAACTTGTGACTTAGAAATTTTTCCCGCAAAAGTCTTTACTACATCTTAAAGGATTAGTTTAGGGAAATTTCTTAAGTATTTGGTTATAAGGCATGTGATATTGCGTGAGGACACACAATCGTTTAGTTTGGGGAATTTTGATATGTGCAAATTACACATATCCGTTTATGCTTAAAAAGGCCCAAATAAACCCAAAACATACCAAAAATGGCAAAAATGTGCTTGTATTTGTGTTTTGTGTGTGCAGGTACGGATATATCAAAAATCACAAGAAATCAGTCAAAAACGGGCAAGCACGGACAAGAGAATCAGAAAAGTACAAAAGAAGCCAAAGAACGGAAGAGTGTACAAAAGCCGGAAGCAAAGCCAGGAAAAGTCAAACCCTCAGTCAAAGTGGTCAAATCATGGTCAACCAAAGTCAACCACTAAAAGACAAAACCAAAAATATTTCACTTCTGCCCTTCAAGTTTCATAAAAGTCCAAAAATGGTCCCTTAACTCTCATTGGGCCCAAATCCCCTTAAAAACCCTACCCGGATACTTAATAAACCCAAGGCCCAATTCATAAGCCCATTTCCTAGTCCATTACCTTATTAATAAACCACAAGGACCTTTCATGCCAATTTCGAAAGTGCTTTTATACTAGAAATGGGAATAATAAAAGAGAGGGATTGATTTTGCAAATACCCCAAACCCTTTTATCTGTTTCAGTTAAAAAAGAAAAAAGGCGGGTAAACTTGTTACACTATTCATCATCACTCCCGTTTCACCAAGCTGTCAAAATCAAAGGGTTTTTTACAATTGATGGCTAAAATGGACAATTCAAGAGCTCGTTTATACAAAGGCAGGGAGAAATTAGTCTAATCAAAGGATTCATTAGCTTACTCTCAAGCTCAAGACACGTGGACATAGCAAAGAAGCACAAGGAAGGTGGGATTTTGTGCTATTTCACTCAGTAAACAAACACAACATGTCACATCACGGATTGCCACGCTGGCAATCCGTGTGTGCACATATGTGATCCAACGTCCCACAACATAGATCAAATGATTGAAGAAAATGGAAGGCAGAGATTGAATGAAAGGGAAATGAGCTCAAGAGGCTAGAAGGATCCATGACTGGCTATAAATAGCCTCAGCTCACACACGCAGGAGACACCTTCTTTTTACCTTATTTTTCCTTTTTCTAGTTTTTAATAATTTAGGTTAGCTTAAATATTGCTTATTGTAATTTGTCTTTTGAATTATGTAATCTTCTTTTATGTAATGAAATGAATGTCTTTGGTTAAATAAATCCTGTGTTTACCTTTCAAATTCTCTCAAAGCCCTTTTACTCAAAAGCTCAATCTGTCTCAATAAGCTTTAATAAGCTCTTCTCAGCTCTCAAGAGTCTCTAAGCTCTTGATGGAGCTTAACTGAACCTAATTTTACTTATAGAATAAATCAGCTAAAAAAAACATTACCTTTGCATTTTGGGATTATTAGCTTATGGAAGGGGGATCTATAAAGGAAGGATCCCCATGGACTTATACCCTAGCTTATTAATAAGCTAGGGAGCTTGTAGCTGCCTTAAATGGTCCTCTTGTTTAGCTAGAGGCCTTGTAAGTTTTTCTTTAATTTCTTGCTTTAAATATTAGTTTTATTGCTTTCTAAACTTAGATCTGCTTATTTGCTTATTTAATTTGCTTATTAGTGCTTATTTGCACCACTTTTAGATTTTAATTTTCATTTTTGAGCTTTTAATTTTAAGTTTAAAAATAAGTTAAAACTAGTTTTCTGAAGTTTTTATGTTTCTTAAACTTTTAATGTTTAAATATTCATTTTTCAAAAATTTTTAGTATTAATTTGCTTTTTTTTTTAGGATTTAATTAAATTAAAATAGTTTTATTCAATAAAAAATTCAAACAAATCAGAAAAATGTTTTCTTTTTCTTATAATTTTCGTTTTTTTTTGGCCTATTTTAGGGTTTAGAAATTTAGTTTACATTTTTTTTAGGAGTTACTGTTAGGATAATTGCTTATTTGTCGCGTTTAGTTGCTCCCGTTTATCTGTGTAAGTGTTTAATCAGCTGGTTAAGTGTTCAGTTTAATTTGTTGCTTTTTAATTTATTAGTTATAGAAGAGAAACTCCAAAAATAATATCTTCTCTCTCTTTCAAATCATAATTCCAAGCTTGAAGCTAGGTTTCAATCTTCACAAGTCGTTGGAGAAACGGACCCGGGGTGATCATACTTCCGGTTAAATCTTCGTAATTATATATATATAATATATCTATTATATATATATATATATATATATATATAAAAGATGTGAATTTTCTTTAGGGAATTTTCTAATTGCTCTTTTTGAATATATTTTTGCATGTATAAAAGTACACATCAGAGACTCAGGCGCGTTGCCACGAGTGGCAGCGTCAAGACGCAAATGATCACGCGACGAGGCATATCATGCGTATTCAGGCTTTGGAGGCTGGAGCACGCGATGACACCTTAGAGGATACTGGTAGTAGTGCCTAGGGTTACTTTTCTACCATATTGTAGCTATACTATATAGCCTGCTAAGTTTTTATGGGTTACTCCCAGCTAGCAGGCGGTATAGATCTTTTGTTTTGATTAGCTATCCGGTATGGATCTTTTGTCTTTTGTTTAGCTATGTTGTATAGCCTACTAAGTATTACGGGTAACTCCCGGCTAGTAGGGCTCTAGGTTGATTTTCATTTTGTAACCTAGCGATAGGGAATCATTGTGTACCAAACAGATCATGTATATTTCCAGATTATATATGGAATGGATGTATTATGTTATGTCGATCTTTGTTCGTGGGTTGTATGTTTTCACTGTGTGATGTGATATTATTTTATTTCTGATGGCATATGTTATGTTCGTGTATGATTTGTATTATAACATCTAACGGGTATTGTATTTTCTTGTGATTGAAGAAAATGGCACCAAAGAGAACCACAAGGTCAACACCAGTCACACCAACCCCAAATGCAACAACACCACAATGTTACTGAGGACAACTTCAGGCCTTTAAATTGACCAGGAGTTGTTGGCTGCAATGGCTGAAGTAGAAGCAAGCAGGGTTAGGAATGGCTATAACAGCAATGGTTCAGGACCAAGGCCAGCACAAGCTGTTCGCGAATGCTCTTACTCGGAATTCCTGAAATGCAAACCTTTGGACTTTAAAGGCACTGAGGGAGTCGTCGGACTCACTCGATGGTTTGAGAAAATGGAGTCTGTGTTTAGCATTAGCAATTGCACAGCATCTTGTCAAGTCAAATTTGCGACTTGCACTCTACAAGACGATGCTCTTACATGGTGGAATGCCCATGTTAAGACCACTACTCCCGAAGCAGCTCATGCCATGCCATGGGCAACACTGAAGAAAATGATGACTGATAAATACTGCCCGAGGGGTGAGATCAAGAAGATTGAGACTGAGATGTGGAATCTTAAGGTTAAGGGCACCGATGTGGTGGCCTACAATCGACGATTTCAGCAACTAGCATTGATGTGTGCCAGGATGTTCCCAGAAGAGGTAGACAAGATTGAAAAGTATATCGGTGGCTTGCCCGATATGATACTTGGCAGTGTAAAGGCATCAAAGCCAAAAACCATGCAAGAGGCTATCGAGTTTACAACTGAGTTGATGGATGAGAAGACCCATGCCTATGCTGAACGTTAGGCAGAAAAGAAAAGAAAGTATGATGATCTTTCCAAGAACAATCAAAACCAACAATAGCAGAATAAGAGGCAGAACACAGGCCAGGCCTACACTGCAGGCAATAGTGACAGGAAACCATACGCCGGGTCTAAACCTCTGTGTTCCAAGTGTGATTACAATCATGAAGGTCCTTGTCCACCTAGGTGCAATAACTGCAAAAAGGTTGGCCATCTGGCCAAGGATTGTAGAAGCCGACCTGCAAATGCTAACAACAACAACCGCAACAACAACAACAATAATCAGAAGGGAAATGGTTGCTATGAGTGCGGAGCTCAAGGACACTTTAAAAGAAACTGCCCAAAACTAAAAAACAATGACCGTGGTAATCAAGCTGGGAATGACAGGGCTCCAGCGAAGGTGTATGTGGTTGGAAATGCGGGGGCAAACCCAGACAACGTCGTTGTGGGTACGTTCCTTCTAAACAACCGCTATGCTTATATCTTATTTGATACGGGTGCCGATCAAAGTTTTGTGTCTACTGCATTTAGCTCCCAAATTGACATCACGCCATCTACCCTAGATCACTATTATGATGTCGAACTAGCTGACGGGAGAATAATTGGGTTAAACACTATCCTTAATATGCCCTAAGTAGGAAGGAAAGAGTAAAGCCTAAGAGAGTTAGAGCTATGAATATGATCCTTCAGTCGAGTATCAAGGATAGGATACTGGCGGCTCAGAAGGAGGCTGTGGATGAGTTTGCAGGATTGCACAAAGGTTTAGATGAGATGATAGAACAGAGAAGTGATGGAACTTTGTACTACCTGGATCGAATATGGGTACCTTTGAAGGGTGAGCTGAGAACCCTGATAATGGACGAAGCCCATAAGTCGAAGTACTCTTTACACCTAGGGGCTGATAAGATGTATTATGAATTGAGAGATAGGTATTGGTGGCCTGGAATAAAAAAGGATACAGCTGAGTATGTTAGTAAGTGTTTGACTTGTTTGAAGGTTAAGGCTGAGCATCAAAGGCCATCTGGCCTGCTTTTTTTTTTTTTTTTTTTTTTTTTTTTTTTTTATTGTTTTTTTTTTTTTTTTTTTTTTTTTTTTTTTTTTTTTTTATTTTTTTTTTTTTTTTTTTTTTTTTTTTGTTTTTTTTCTTTTTTTTTTCTTTTTTTTTTTTTTCTTTTTTTTTTTTTCTTTTTTTTTTTTTTTTTTTTTCTTTTTTTATTTTTTTTTTTTTTTATTTTTTTTTTTTTTTTTTTTTTTTTTTTTTTTTTTTTAAAGCAACCTGTGATTCCCGTATGGAAATGGGAAGGGATAGCTATGGATTTTGTAACTAAGTTGCCGACCAATATCATTCTTTGAATTCTTTGCGTTTTCACAAACCCTAAACTCATTATCATTCCAAATCATTCTTTCAATTCTTTTCGTTTCAATAAACCCTAAACTCATTAACCTTCTTCTTCATCAACTCCAATGACGTCATCCACTGATCTCCCAATAAAGGAAAAAGAAGCATTCATCGATCCTAACAACTCTTATCTTTTCTTTGACCGCGCTCTGGCCAATATTAAACTCAATAACTTGAGCGGTGATAGGTGTAAAATACACATATCTGTTAATACTAAAAATGACCCTAAATGAACCAAAACAGACTAAAAATGGCAAAGATATGCTTTTTTTGTGTTTTGTGTGTGCAGGTATCGATATATCAAAAATCACAAGAAAACCGTCAAAAACGGGCAAACACGGACACGAGAAACGAAAGAGTACACGAGAAACGGAAGAGCACAAGAGAAGCCAAAGATTCAAAGCCAAAGCCAAGAAAAGTCAACCCTTGGTCAATTCTCAGTCAACAAAAGTCAACCAATAAAAGACAAAAACTCAAAATGTTTCAAATCAACCCTCCAAGTTTCTAAAAGTTACACAAAAGGTCCCTATGACTTAATGGGCCTTAAACCTCTTAAATACCCTACCCGGATCTAAAGGCCCAAGATTAAAAGCCCATTACCCTAGCCCACACCCTTTTTATAAAACCACAAGGACCATTCCTGCCAATATTCAAAGTTCTTTTACCTTACACCTTTATAAACCAAACACAAGGACTAAAGTTGCAAAATGCCTAAAGTTTAAACTTGTTTTACCCCGATTCAGTTATAAAGGGCGCGAATCCATGGTTACTATTCATCGTCCCCTTCAATTCACCACACAGGGTAAAACAAAGGGCTTTTCACAATTAAGGGGTACATTGGGCTATTCAAGTGAAGTACAACGCAATGGCAGGGTCAAATCAGTCTAATCAAGTACTCTCATTAGCTATCTTAAGCATCAAAGCCACGTGGCTATGGAAGAAAGCACAAGGAGAGGTGGGTTTTACTCTTGGATCACTCAGAGAAGTAGCACAAGCTGTCACATCAAGAATGACAGCTTGGCAATCCTTGAGTGTCCACACTTGATCCAACGGATGAGATCATTGATCCAATGATTGAAGAAATGGATGGTGAAGATTAGAAGGAGCGTGGGCAAGAAGGCAGGCCTAGGATCTTCTATCAGCAGCTATAAAAAGGCTCTCACCCCTCACACACACACAACTAGTTAGCTAATAGTAGATTTTTAATAGCTTTTTAAGTTTTAGCTTAATTTCATTTCTCAGCTTATGTAATCTCCTTTTAAGCATTGTAATCAAGTTTTTATGTTAATAAAAATTCAGTTTTAAATAGTCTCTCATAAGCTCTTTGTTTTCATAAGCTTTCTCTTTTCCTATAAAATGTTAAGCTAAAGTTCATAAGCTCCTATAAAGCTCTTATTTGTCTCTAAGCTAATAATTGAGCTCAAAACTTACCTTAATCATACCTAAACCTTTAAAACAGCTAAGTACCTTTGCTTTTGGAATATTAAGCTTTTGGAAGGGAGACCTATAATGGAAGGGTCTCCATGGACTTATACTAGCTTATCTATTTGGATAAGCTAGAGCTTGTAGCTGTCATTTAAGTTTATGCTTCTGTTTAGCTGAAGCTTATGTAAGTTCTCCTTTTAAATTTTTGTTCTTAAAGTTCATAGTTTAGTTTTGCTTAATCTGCTTATTAGCTTATTAATGTGCTTATTTGCTTATGCTATCTGCTTATTTGTGTTTACTTGTCCTCCATTATGCTTATTATCTATTTCCTATCATCTATTGTTAGCTTAATAGTTATAGAAAGTAGTTTTTTATATCTGTTATAAAAATCCATAGAAAAGCCAAAAATATAATTAGTATAATAGTAGATTTTGGTATTTAGCTTAATTCAGTGGTTAATTTGTGTTTAATTAAGTTGTTATAAACTTATAGTAATCTGGTAATCTAGTTTTAATAAGTAGATTTTAGTTTTAAGAGCTTAATCAAAAATCTGTCTTATGTTAAGGAGTGTTTGGTATAAGCTAGTTTGACATCAAAAAGTCAAAGTGAGTCCTCAATTTTACTTGAGTCAGTTTCTAATTCATTTATAATCATTAGGAAGTGAGATTTCAAAGTTTAGTTTTAAAAATTTAAAAAGTTATGGCTTATTTTGTCATCTCAGCACCAGGGTACTTTATGGCTTAAGTTTTGATTGCTTAATTTTGATCTAAGCTGTTTAGGACTTTGTGTGTGTTTGAATTGTGTTGTATACACTTAAATAGAGTGTATTGTGCAGGCTATACCCCTAAGGAAGCCTGCACTTGAGTTTTTGTGGTATACCATTTACATCAGCAGCACTAATATCAGTTAGTGCTGCCGAACTTTTGATCTTCATTTGAGCTAGTAAATGTAGGATTTATAGGCTTAATTTCAAATATATTTTAGTCTTTATATAGCTTTAGTTAAGTCTTAGCTTATTTTCATTTTCAGCTTAATTAGTTAGCTTAATTTTTCTTTAAAAAGTCACTAAAAAGCCAAAAAATCCAAAAACAGTAGGATTTAGATTTTAGTTTTTAAATTAAGATTTCCATATTATAGCTTAGGTTTTTATGATTTGGTTACTTAGCTTATATGTAGGTAAAGTAGTTTTCAAAAGCTTAGTATCTAACATAGCTTATTGAGCATTTGAGCTTATATTGTTTTTAAGCTTTTTGAGTTGTTTCCTGAGTTTGTCACCTTAACCATCAATTTCAATTATTTTTTAGTGTTTCCAGCTTAAATTTCTTTTCATAATTAGCTTAAGCAACTCATAAGCTATTCAGAAAACCTTTTGTTTTTAAAAATGAGCTTATATTAAGCATTGTGCAAACACTTAATTGCATTCAAGGATTTTTAAAGCTCAAAAGGCCACTTACTGACCTGCCATTTTCAAAAGCTTTTAAAAAGCTTAATTTTAAGTTTAAGCTAGTGTACCTTTTATTAAAGGTGTTTAGATTTGTGTCCTCTTTAAGTCCTAATATTCAGTTTTTCATAAAAGTAAAAAAAATTAAAAAATAAGCAAAAAGGGGTTTAGCCAGGTTCGAACTCAAGACCTTAAGCACACAACACACACACCTTACCACTGCCCTTGGGACTTGTCACATGTCCTAGTTTGCACCATTTAATAGATAACCTTTTTCTCATTTCCTTTTTATGTAATAAGCCGTAGCTTATCTTAGGGCTTATTGAGCTTATTTGGTTAGCTGAGTTCTTTGGTCTATTTTTCCTAGCTTCTTTGTTGCACTTTAGATTTTCCCTAATTTTTTCAGATTTTTCCTTTTATTTTATTAATTTCTAAGATTTTTCGAAGGTTTTAATTTTAGAAAATACATAAAAAATAGAAAAAAGTTTTAAAAAATTACAAAAAAATAGTTTTTAGGTTTATAAAAAATAGCTTTAGTTTTACATTAAGAAAAATCATTTTCACCCTTTTTAGATTTTAAATTTCATTTTTAGGCTTTTATTTTAAATTTTAAAAATAGAATTTTAATTTTTAAAATAGTTAAAAATAGTTTTCTAAGTTTTTATGTTATTTTAGACTTTTCTAAGCTTAAAAATTATTTTTCCCAAATTTTAGGACTTTATTTGCTATTTTTTAGGATTTAATTTAGTTTAAATAGTTTTTAATTCATAAAAAATTCAAAAATAATCAAGAAAAAATATTTTTCTTTTTCTTAAAATTTTCTTTTGTCCTATTTTAGGTTTAGAAATTTAATTTGCATTTTTAGGACTTAATTTTGATTTACTTGCTTATTTGTCGCGTTTTAATTGTTTCCCGTTTATCTTTTTAAATGCTTAATTGCTTTTAATTGTTCATTTTAAATTGTTGATTTTATTTAGTAGTTATAGAAACTAAAAAAATATCTTTTCTCTCATTCAAATCATAATCCGATCTAAAACGTAGTTTCAATTTCACAAGTCGTTGGGGTAAACGACCCGGGTGATCATACTTCCCGGTTAAATATACGTATTATATATTATATAAATATCTTTTAAGAGTGAATTTTCCTTAGGGAATTTTCTTAATTGCTCTTGTGATATTATATCGTATATTTTATTAGTGTATTAAAACTACTACATCATAAACGATGCTATAGCTGATGTGATACTCGATGACTTATTGCAAAAAGAGTTCAATAAACAAGAGCGTGTGAAAGGTAAGTGTACAAAAAATGCATTGTCTTGCATTTTGCTGCTATAACATTGACCCATTTGATATTCTCTTATGTATTGACTTTTTGACATCTTTGTAGATGATAAAGGAAAGGGACTTTTGAAAGGCGAGTGTACAAAAATGCATTTTTATGCTATTTGGCCCATTTGACACTTGTTCTTATGTATTGACTGTTTGGCTATCTTTGTAGATGACAAAGGAAAGGGACATTTGAAAGGTTTGTGTATAAAAAATGCATTATTTTACCCATTTAACACTTGTTCTTATGTATTTACTTTTTGTTATCTTTGTATATGATAAAGGAAAGCTAACAAGACTTAAGTTTGTGGATGATCTTGAAAGAGGATTCAAAATGTAGAAGAAGTTCTTAATAAGGCAAAAAAAATGCTGATGAAAAAAGGTAAAAGTATTTCATCTAAACACCCATTTCAGAGTAAAACAGAAAGAATTATTGTTGTTCTTAGCAAACTGTGGTTAGGAAACAAACAAGTTCATTCAAACACCCCTTTCATAGTAAAATAAGAAGAATCGAACCAATGTTCCTTAGCATACTAAGGTTAGGAAACTACGAGTCAGTCCAAACACCCCTTTCAGCTTAAGGTATTTGCATCACCAATCATATCTTATTTGCAGAAGTCATAATAATTGACTCAGATACAAACTCTGATGATACTCATCCAAGCACTCACCTCTTTCAGACAAGATCCGATGATACTCATCCAAGCACTCACCCTTTTCAAACAAGCTCTAATGATACTCATCCAAGCATTGAAACATTGAAGACAAGCTCTGATAATACTTGTAGCTCGGATAATACTTGGGAACAAAAAAATCAGTTTAAAAAGTTACCTCAAAGTTTACAACTACTTCAAAATCAAAGATTTTAAAGTGGTATGAGGATTCAAGTTCTGATGACCAGAGGATTATTTTTAAAGGTAAACCAGGGTCAAGCTCTAAAAGTTTTTAAGGTAAAAAAGCTTCAAGCTCCAAATTTTCAAAAGCTAAATCAAGGGCGAGCTCCAAAAGTCTTCAAGTTAAAAACCGCCCAACTCTAAATATCTTACACCTGAAACAGGTATAAGTTCCAAACCTTATCAAGCTAAATTAAGGTCTAGTTCCAAAGATCTACAAGGTGATGTAGGAGCAAGTGCAGGATCCTTTATTCTTTTTTTCAGGTACACTTGGGTTTCCGACTCGACATTGCGAGCCAACTAATCCCAGGGCGACTACCCTTTTGGATAGCATGGAGTCGGCGCAGGTGAACCTCTGTGGCCAATGAGGGAATAATTTTCTCCCCATGGTTCGAACCCAGGACCTCTAGGAACTTTTGTCCTAAGAGGCTGATGTGTTCCAAAATCTTTAAATTTATAATGACTGATAGTACCGATTTATTATAGGAAAACACACGGGTAAAAGTATAACCCACGTATGTAGTATAATTTTTAGGCAAGACCAGGTCGTTCCACGGGATTGGGTATTCTAAGAAATATTCAATAAAATTACGAAAAGGTACTTATCTTATAGACTTTCACGGATCTAAAGATAACGATTTGATTCAAGAAATAAAGGACATGTTTGGTTAAGAAACAAGAAACATTATGGATAAACTTGAGTAGATGAATGATTCACGAATGAAATTATAATCGATTTAAGAATGTTTAATTACTTATAAAGATTATCTATTATTCATAATGAAAAACCCTTTCGGCCTTTATTTTTTATTATGAAAAATGCTTTAAGCGTAATTCGTATTTGATAATGAGTATTATAAGTTAGCTAAGCGAAGTTCGTTAGACATATGGTTTAGCGTTAAACCCTTTTGTACTTGGTTTAATGTTCGTTTATTTAGCCAGTCCTCACAAGGCTAAGGTCTAGTTGTCATAGACAAACAACTTGGAAATCAATCACTTAACATGAGTCTTTCGACCTATATCCGAAATAAATGGTGATCAAATGAAGATTAAATAGTCCAAGTTCAAAAACATTAAACTTATATTATTCATATCAAAAGCTCATTCAAAAGTCAAGTTTGATCCATAATAATCATGTAGCTCCTAACCAAACATGTTAATCTACTCAACAATCATAATAACAACACATATAACAATCATGGTGAATTCAACATTCATATTATCAAAAGATAAAAACATGTTTTTACCAATATTTCAAGAGTAGATGTTTAAAACCTTACAATGCCTTCCAAGAACAATGTAACAATTGACTATAGTAACACTAGCAACTCTAACTTTTTTAGAGTTTGCTTGCTTCTTTACCAGGAAAGTGATGAAGGTGGTGGTTAACCTCAAAACCTCCATAGAACTACTAAAACTACGGGAACATGTGATTGATGAATGAAAGATGAGAATGGGATGATTTGAGTGATGATTTCCTCCGAAATGCGTGCTCTATTTATACTTGAGGATGGTCTTCAGTTGCATAATTTGGGGAGTGAAAGGTTGCACAATCATTGTAATCATTTATGATTTGGGAGTAACTGACAGGAAAGTGCTCCGCACACAAGAAATTGTGCACCGCACTTGGTGATTAATTAAATTGCATTCAATTCGTTTAGAAGTACGTCGCACAAAATATATTGTGCGCCGCACTTTGGCTTTAATCGTTAACTCCTCTTTAATTTTTCTTTTAGATCCTTCTTGTAACCACTGTTAGGGCATTTTAACTGGATTTCTTTGTATCGTTAGTCCTTTTTGTCACTTTTGGTCCTTAAATAAATATTACACAACAAACACGCAAATTTTGCAATATTTCATGCGTTAACGTATATATATTTAGTGTATTTTCGAGGGATAATTTATGTATATTTGGAGCGTTATCAATGACCAAATCTGAAAATCAAAAGTAGCTTATATAAGTATTAACATAAGACTCTTATAGTAATATACGTAATATATATTATAAACACGTATATCAGACAAAGCAACTCACGAATTTTTATAGATAAGATTCGCTCAATTTGGTAAAATAGATAGTAAACGGAAGTCACTCATACGCGCAGTCATGAAATGTTCAAATTACCATAGGCTTGTACAAGAAACTAAACTTCACCGACATGGCGTAAGCACCAAACATAAACGTCAAAAGAGGTAAAAAAATTTAGTGATAATATTTATTATTTGTTGAGAAAGGTTTATAAATAAATCATAATCCATTTTATCCGTAATTTAACCAACTATTCACTTATATCATCCTTCTTCTTCTCATATATATATATATATATATATATATATATATATATATATATATATATATATATATATATATATATATATATATATATATATATATATATATATTTGTCTCTTTTTTCAATCTTTCATTTGGGGAAACTTGCTTTCCCCCATACTTAAGATCAACACACTTCTTTTGCATAAAATAGCAACACTTGAGCTCCTTAATTTGAACGGATAAAATTTCAGATAATTTAGTTAAAAATCTTTTCAAACAAAATTTATTGTTTACTTATATTTATATTTTTATCACCTCTTAATTGGTAAATGTTTATAACACGCGAACGTGTTCCTACTGCGGTCTCATAAAGATTTCAAGCACAAGTTCTAGAATTAACAAATCACCGGCACACTCATATAATTTAAATCGATACCAATGCTTTAGAAAAGGCGACAAAACTACAAATACACAGCCGTAACGACGGGTGAGATATTTGAAATGGAGCATCCTTAACTCGAGAAAGCTAAAGAAAAAAATAATTTTAGGTATCAAAAATGGATACATGGATCCTTAAAATTCACAATTTTTAGGGTGGTATAAAATTTGCTAGTATGTTATTAATCAAAGTCAGATTGCTGATGTGATCAATTAAATGTTATTTTCAAAATTTATTACTATTTTTAAAAAAAATGTCCTGAAATTTATCTCCCCCCATACATAATAGAGCATTGTCCTCAATCGTAAAAAATATTATAGAGAAAAGATAAAATGGAAAAGTGAGATATACTTTTCAATTGCGATTGATATTCTGAATCTTTTCTTCACGCCAATTTGTCTTTTGTCTTTACTTGTTAAAGAATGTAGACATTCCATAACACATACGAAGTAATAATATTCCTAATAGATTAATAATAATAGAGTATGATAATATTGTTTTTAAATGCCAACAGAGGCATTTTACACACCATAATGATAATAATAATAATGTTTTTAAATTGTTTTTGAAACACACGTGACCCAACATGCTGTCACGTAACCAACCCGTGTCATCTCGACACTACTCGTCTTCATCCTGTTGCTGCTGTGGCTGGTATTGTAGTGGTGGAGGTGGATACTGTTGATAGAAATTTATAAAAATATAATATATACAAAAAAATAAAATAATTAATAATAAATAAATCTGGTCAAACCTCTATCGCTTAAACCCAGGCATTATGCTCAACACCACTCAATGTTTATGTCCTAGTGAGGGGGGGGGGGGGGGGGGGGGGGGGTGGGGTTATGACTGCCTATAATCCATCCGCTCTATCGCATCCTGACGTATCTCCATACGACCCATCCTATCATATAAGTCCTCCATAGATGCTCTCAGAGGTCTAGGGATACCTTCTCTAGGCACACTCGGTTGTGGATCTTCAGGAATAAGTTTACCATTAGAATCAATCAAATCTCTAAGTGTAGTTGTATCCAAATCCGTACAATAAATTGGAGCACTCAGACTCCTCACCACATCCTCAGTCAACACCCTGCATTTCCTAGCAAGCTTTGAAATAAACTGTCCACAGCAAATTTGACTCTCTTTCTGAGTCCCAGCTCTTTTTCTCTTCATCCATTTTGCAATCACCCAAGCTACATTCGCATATCCATTTTGATGTCTAGCATCAAACATACTTAGAAGCCATAAATCATTCTTCTGCACCTGTCTTCCCAGTCGTCTTGACACATACCATAAGTGATCATTTTGTGGATCACCCTCAAAATTAGGTTCCTGATAGTAAAAGTATGACTCCTAGACAAACTAAGGTTTTCCTCTCGACTAATGTTCAACCAATAATTCATAGCATTAAAATTATCATCACTACGTAAACCTCCTTCAAAGTAAACATTGAAACCATCCTCTCAGCTCAATGCTTGTTATAATCACAATCTACGAGCAAACTCTATAAGTCAAACTATGAGCTCGTCCTCCAAGTCTTCAACTTGTTGTTCTTCTTTGACTGCTATCTTCATCAGACTACTTCATCAAACTCATAAGTAGAATAAAACTCGTGGCAAAGTTCGGCATAAATTGGCTCATTGATATTAAAAGCTCTAATCTAAGCCACCGAAGTAAATATCTCTTCCTCTGATTCAGCTTCTCGTACCCTATTTCTTAACATATCATCAATTTCCCCATCGCAACCCATTTGGTTCAACACATCCCAGTTTACGATACACGGTGAGTATATGTGTCTAGGAAGCAATTGGGACAATCTGGTATTGTACCTAGACTTAGCATCTCGGGTACATCCTTCCCATAGTAAAAACTCGTGGTGAACTTGTGGAAGCAATAACTCTTCCAAGGTTTCATTTCTTGAGCGTTTGGATCGTGACGATCCGGCTTCTCCGTCGTGTGTTCCTGAAGTCTACACATAAAAAACAATCAACAATAAATTTATGGTTATGTTAGAAATGATATAGCATGATTGGGGAGTGTTTTGATGGTTTTAGAAACATCCTGTTACTTTCTGAGATAGAAAGTGCGGCGCACTTCCCTAAAGTGCGGCGTACTTTCTGGAGAACAGGGGCAAAGTGCGACGATTTTGGGACAAAACCGGCGTACTTTCTGGGCTGGAAAAGAATAATTTCGAATTTTCATCATTTATTTTAATTATAAATTCATAATATGAACAGTAATTATCAGATTTAATCAAATATTAAGCATGCATGTGTAAAATAGCTTCTAAATATCATAATTCTAAGGTTTAATTGTTCATATAAAATAGGGATTAAGGTTTTTCTAATCTTAATTATTATAAATCCTAATGTATAATAATTTAAAGAAATTAATGATAATTATGTCTAAAGAATGAAATTAACATATTGTGACAACCGTGATTTGAGCAGGTTAGTTTATACCTTTAGAAATGGCTAGAGTTCATTTTATGTGTTTAGGTGTTGTGCTATGTGATTTTATGTGTGCTAAGTGGGTTAAGTAATGTGCTTAATATCATTTTGAGGTGTATGGGCATCTCATTTTGAGTGTGTTTGTGTTTGGTAATGAGTATTCCATTTGTTCACGTTTAGTGATAATGGAAAGGAATGGCGTATTGCATGCAATGCTACGTTAATAGTTGGACAATTAAGTGTTAAGCGTTTATGGGAAATGTGGCATTTTAGAAATGAAATAAGTAAGTGAAATATAGAAGTTTGTAGCAAACTTTCTAAAAATAGAAAGCGGTTTGGTGAAATGAAAGTTATATTTAGAAAGTTTAGTAAGTAGCGTTTAAGTAAAAAGGTTTAACCAAATTAGCTTAGGTTTTTATAAAAACTTAATGTAATGAAGTGAATTAGTTAATTAATGATTTAATAAAAAAATAACAAAATATATATATATATATATATATATATATATATATATATATATATATATATATATATATATATATATTTAGGGGGATCCGGTTTGGTTTAAAAAGAAAAAAAAATTTTTTTTTACTAAAACTAAGTTTGGGTTGGACTAGGACTTAGGAAATAGATATAAAAACCCAACTTGGCCTATTCTTTTCTTCCCTTTCCCTTTTGCCGTACGATTTCCCCTCCCCTAAAACCCTAAGAAGTTGATTTTCACTTGTGGATCCAAGAAACATTCAAGAGTTGTGGTTTAGGTGCTAATCATCAAGGTAAGTGTGTTCATCCTAGTTTAAATAATGCATTCATGTAACAAAAATCAATGATGGATTCTAGGGTTTTATAAATTCAGAATATTAATAATATTTAATGATGATGGAATGATTAGGGCTTGATTAGGGTCATGATCATGCAATTGGTTAGGTTAGATTTGCGTTAAAAACTTGATTTAGGGTGAGCAGAATTTAAGGCTGTGTTCATGAGTGAATATCTCCATGATGGTAATAAGTTTTTGAGTGTTTCTGGACTCTAAACAGTAGCTCATTGAATGTACTTACCATAAAATCCGGCCTCAAATTTTTTTAAAGTCGGGAAGTCATTCAAATGTTGGTTTCACTAAAAGTTGTCAAAACAGTAAATACGGGTCAGATTTAGATTATGTTTAGGAGGGTAAAACCCTAACTTAAAATTCGAATTAAGGTTAGCCCTTCTACAATAGTTAAGTTCCATATGTATATAAAGAAACCCCATAAGTATACCTTCTAATTTTATGTCTAAGTTTGGTTAATAAGTCTAAACTTTTTAGTGAGTAATTAGATCCGAATTGGGACTGTTTTGAAGTTTGATTTTCTTAGGAGTACTTGTGCATGTAAATGAATTTTGGGAATCCAATGGTAGTTAGATAACTCATAAATGAACATGGATGATTTTTGGTATAGTTTATGAAGGTCGTTAAGTAAGGGTTTTGGATATGTAAAGAGACTAAAATTCTTCAATTATGAGTTAATTGTAAGTAGCTAGTGTAAAGTGTTAATGAGATGGTTAAGGTTGGGCATGGTGTCGGGGTGACCCATGATGGTTAACTAAACCCTTAGACATCCATCATATGTGTGTTACATGGACTAGAGCTTTTAGCTTGGCCGCGTGTAACCGTGTTTATTTATTTGTATAGTTGCGTGTAGAGATTTGGAAGCTGCGTTTGAGCATTCAAGTGAGTTTCATAGCCCCTATTTTCTTATGATTTATTTGGGGTGGAAATGATGCAAAGTGTTTGGAAATGATTTGATTACTGTGATAATGTGTTGTCAAAGATGCATGGACTATACGTGACTATTGTATGTTATGGGCTACATGTTTGTGATGTGATATTGGGAATTGTGAACTAAGTCAGGGGGATCACCTGCGGGTATCCATGGCCTATTTAGTAGATGGTACTGTGTCCTAGCGGGCAGGAGGGTTACTTTGAGAGTATTCGTGTCATGGGTTAAGGGGGTAACCACAGGGACCTTGGTACGATATGCGACGTCTTGTAGTCGTTTGCCGGTTATTTGTGTGATTGATTGGATTTGCATGTTAGCTTGTATGATAGTTCATTTATTGTCCTTCAATGTTTTCTTTATTATCACAGTAATTTACAATTTGATTTGATTTTCGTGTCTTAAACCTATGACTCTCACCAACTTTATGTTGACGTTTTAAGCATCATTTTCATGTAATCATGTTGAGGATGTTGATGTTAGGAAGAGTGGCTAGTGAGACCATATGCTTGCATGCAGAGTCATTCTCTTAGAGATTTTATTTATGTCTTTTGAATTGTTGCTATTTGATTGATCATTGGATGTTTAGACTTTGGATTATGTTTCCTTATGGTACGACTTTGTTATCTTAATGCAAGACTCCTTTATCTTGTGTTAGATATTGTCATGACACATCGTGTCTTATTTGTTTATCTATTTCATTTAGTTCTCTCTATTGTTGACACTATTGTGTTGTGATAATATCCATGATGTTATGTCTCGTGTTTTCGCTTAAGCAGGGTGTGACACATACCCTAGGCATGATTACAAGGTTGATGGATTGATTTTTGATATTTCTTCTTTGTTTTTGATAGAAACCCGGCGGTTTTGTGTTTGAGTGTGTGTGAGAAAATCTTTATAAATGGTTGAATTCGTGTTTGGGAAGTTTTATCAAGGAAATTTACGCAAAAGTGCGACGCACTTACCCTAAGTGCGGCGTACTTTATATATATATATATATTTTTATTTTTATATATATATTTTTTATTACACAATCTTATATTATACACATAATTAAAACACGAACTCAATCCATCACATTAGCTTAATATATATCATATATTGGATTAAGATCCTTACATCAAATGTAATCAATTATAGATTTATACATATGATTTTTATTTTTATAAAAACATAACATTAAACATAGAGAGGGAGTATATAGCTACTCCTTTATTCCAAGATGATATAATATTTTATTTCATAAACCAGTTGGGTGACATGATATCACTCAACTTATGGTACTTTGATAATTTTTGGTCCGTTTTCTTTGTTGTGAACCCTTGTAAATAGATGTTCCCATACGGACCAGTTAGTCTTATTTCCGTCCGCCACTGTCCTGTCGCTTCTTCTTCTTTCGTATATGAGCCTTTATAATTAGGCTTCCAGTTGACTTGCTTAAGTGGTACGGGTAATGAACCAAGGAAGCTAACTGCTTTCTTCTAAACACTAATTTTTCTGAACGGGTTTGTTACTGCTTGTATAGCTGATGTTCGATCCTCTGGACTAGCACAGTTTAGATACGGAGCAGGTCTTGGGCCATATATTAGTGCCCCAAACTTATTTATCTTGATCACATATTCCTCTTCATCATCAGTATCACTTTCAGCTGTTCTCAGAACGTCGAATCTCGCAGCTCGGAAGGTTTGATGACAGACTCCATCAAAGGTTGAGAAAATTCTTTCCAAGGTGTTATGTAGACTACCCATCGTACATAGGAATCCCCGACCAACCAAAATTGGTGCGTCACGGTCTATTGGTATATCCACGATGATGAACTTTGTGATTATTGTAGTCACTCCTACTTGACAAAGAACATTAGATAGCTTTCCCATTGCTTTCGCCTGAGTATGATCTATCATTGTTATTCCCCAATCAACCTTCTTCATATCTTCCCTTCCTATTGTTTTAAAGATTCAATAAGGCATGGTGTTAATGTCCCATCCAGTATCTGCTAGTGCATTTTCGTTAACTTTCCCTTCAAGTCTTATAGGGAATATAAATGCACCAAGATCTTCTTTTTCCTTTAAAGCTTCACCTTTGATTCTTTTCACTGCTTCTTCATCTTCTTTCACAGTCTTTCCATCTAATTCCACCTTATCTTTCCAGATTTCATCTAGTATCATCTTATATTTGTCATTATAGGCCATAGTTTCGATCACATGCCTTTCTTCTTCCAACAAAGCATATCTTTGGCTAATCCTGATTGCCAATTCCTCTTTTTCCGCTTCTTCTTGGGTCAAATGTCTTCCAACTGACGCGGATGGTCCAACATCGTGATAGAATAGATTAAAGGTCTCCACTGCTCTTTTCTTGTTACGGTTGTTCTTCCTCATCTTGTATATAAATGGAGAAAGTTCTTCTCTGGATTTTAGCACATCATCAAAATTGAAATCGAGTAATTGATTCCAATCGTCTGAGTTCTTTCCTGTTTTCTCGAAATCATCCTCAAATGGATCCAGTTCAGGATAAATGGTGATCACCCCATTACCGAAATCAACAATTCCACGAGATAGTCTTAGGAATGATCTTCCCAAAGTGACTATGGGTATAAAATCATCTTCTTCAGGGTTTATAATGAACTTTACAAAGTAGAGCTCTCCTTTTAAAGCAACAATAAGCTCTTTTTTAACCAACCTTGTTCCTTTCTTTACCTCATAGTCCAAACACAACTTAACTGCGAACTCATTTGATATCAGGTTCTCATCAAATGCTAAGTTAATTTCACCATCAAACGCCTCCAAACCATTCACGAAACATTGAGCAATGTACCGCTCACTAATCTCGTCTGTTTCCATTCTGTAGAAACTTAGTCCGTTAATGACTTCCTTTCCTTTGCTAACAGCTGTGTCTTGATACTTCAGAGAATTCTAATCTCCTAACCCTTTAGCTTTGTCACTCGAGATTAGGATCACATTATCTCCTAAACAAATCCTTCCGAGACTCAAATTTGGGTCCATAATTCTTATAGAATGAAACATCATTAAAACAACTATTAGTGGGTTAGTTAAAACAAATAACAATAGCTTTTTACACTTACATATTATCAATAAACAAATAGAATTTTTTAATGCAAGCGATTTTCGTTCAAAAATGAAGAAATAACCAATCTGTTTGGTTTTAGGCAGGAAAATGCGGCGCACTTCATAAGAAGTGCGGCTTACTTCCTGAAATTTAAGTCTTTTAAAATTTTTAATTTTTGTATTTTTATTTTTCTTATTATGCTTAATATTAAAGTCAAGCAGGCAACACTTGGAAAATAAGAAATACACATAGGCATTTATAAATTTAAACAAGCAATGCATCAAACATTTTAAAAATGGTCAAATTACAATTATGGGTCTTGGGGTTTGGTGTTTTTGGTTTTTTTTCTTTAAACTGATTTTGTTTTTGTAAAAGTGGCAGGAAGTGCGGCGTACTTGGTAAAAGTACGACGTACTTTTAGAATTTTGCAGAAAAACCGGCGCATAAAAACTTTTTTATGCGACGCACTTTCTGAAGAAATCTTGTTCAGTTTGCCAGAAAACTGTACGGCGAGTTTGAAAATTTTGGGTTGTAAAATTATAACGACTAATTCAAGAATAAAATCAATCCCCGGTAACGGAGCCAAAAACTTTGATGTGTTCCAAAAGCTTTAAATTTATAATGACTGACAGTACCGATTTATTATAGGGAAACACACGGGTAAAAGTATAACCCACGTATGTAGTATAATTTTTAGGACTAGGTCGTTCTACGTGATTGGGTATTCTAAGAAATAGTCAATAAACTTACGAAAAGGTACTTATCTTATAGACTGTCACGGATCTAAAGATAACGATTTGATTCAAGAAATAAAGGACATGTTTGGTTAAGAAACAAGAAACATTATAGACAAACTTGAGTAGATGAATAATTCATGAATGAAATTATAATTGATTTAAGAATGTTTAATTACATAGAAAGATTATCTATTATTCATAATGAAAAACCCTTTTGGCCTTTATTTTTTATTATGAAAAATGCTTTAAGCGTAATTCGTGTTTGATAATGAGTATTATAAGTTTGCTAAGCCAAGTTCATTAGACATATGGTTTAGCGTTAAACCCTTTTGTACTTGGTTTAATGTTCACTTATTTAGCCAATCCTCACAAGGTTAAGGTCTAGTTGTCATAGACAAACAACTTAGAAATCAATCACTTAACCGGAGTCTTTCGACCTATATCCGGAATAAATGGTGATCAAACGAAGTTTAAATAGTCCAAGTTCAAAAACATCAAGCTTATATTATTTATATCAAAAGCTCATTCAAAAGTCAAGTTTGATCCATAATAATCATGTAGCTCCTAACCAAACATGTTAATTTACTCAACAATCATAATAACAACACATATAACAATCATGGTGAATTCAACATTCATATTATCAAAAGATAGAAACATGTTTTTACTAATATTTCAAGAGTAGATGTTCAAAACCTTACAATGCCTTCCAAGAACAATGTAACAATTTACTATAGTAACACTAGCAACTCCAACTTTCTGAGGGTTTGCTTGCTTCTTTACCAGGAAAGTGATGAAGGTGGTTATTAACCTTCAAAACTTTCTTAGAACTACTAAAACTACTAGAACTTGTGATTGATGATTGAAAGATGAGAATGGAATGATTTGAGTGATGATTTCCTCCAAAATTCGTGCTCTATTTATACTTGAGGATGGGTCTTCAGTTGCATAATTTGGGGGAGTGAAAGGTCACACAATCATTTCAATCATTTATGATTTGGGAGTAACTGACAGGAAAGTGCGTCGCACACAAGAAATTGTGCGCCGCACTTGGTGATTAATTAAATGGCATTCAATTCGTTTAGAAGTACGCCGCACAAAATATATTGTGCGCCGCACTTTGGCTTTAATCATTAACTCCTCTTTAATTTTTCTTCTAGATCCTTCTTGTAACGACCGTTAGTGCATTTTAACTGGATTTCTTTGCATCGTTAGTCCTTTTCGTCACTTTTGGTCCTGAAATGAATATTACACAACAAACAGGCAAATTTTGCAATATTTCATGCGTTAACGTATATATATTTAGTGTATTTTTGAGCGATAATTTATGTAAATTTGGAGTGTTATCAAATCCTCCTATACTTAGCTTATTGCTTGCCCTCAAGCAATCAAAGCGAAAGAATTTCGTTTGGTAAAACAAATTTATGATCACAAACAAAGATAACGCGACAAAGCAACTCACGAATTTTTTATAGATAAGATTCACTCAATTTGGTAAAATAGATAGTAAACGGAAGTCACTCATACGCGCAGTCATGAAATGTTTAAATTACCATAGGCTTGTACAAGAAACTAAACTTCATCGACATGGCGTAAGCACCAAACATAAACGTCAAAAGAGGTAAAAAAATTTAGTGATAATATTCATTATTTGTTGAGAAAGGTTTATAAATAAATCATAATCCTTTTTATCCGTAATTTAACCAACTATTCACTTATATCATCCTTCTTCTTCTCATATATTTTTTTGAACGACGATTTTATTAGAAACAAAAACTAGCAAGGAGCTAGATTACAAAACAATAATATAGGGGTTTTTGATTGCTTTCCCACACTTAGGATAAGCACACTACTTTAAATGAACTTAGAAGTTTGCAACCTTCGCACTTTATTATAATAGCGATACCAGCATTTACTTGCTTCAATTCGTACAGATAAAGCGTCAGATAATTTAATTAAAAAGCTTTTTGAACAAAGTTTATATATACTTATATTTATATTTATATCACCTTATAACATGCGAAACATGTAGTTCCTCACTGACGGTCCATGTTAAGTATTTCAAGCAAAAATTCTAAGAAATTAACAAATCTACCAGCACACTCATATAATTTTTAATTTAAAACCGAATACCAATGCGCCAAAAATGCGACAAACTACAAATAACACAGAGCCTAACGACGGATTGAGACACTTGGACAATTCCATTCAAACCTTCTAACTCGAGAAAGCTAAAGATAAAAATTAGTTTCAGTAGTGGATTATAAAAGGCATCCTTTCATTTTTGTGAAGGATACGAAATATCTAGTAAAATAAATCAATCCAGAGTCAGTACTTGCTTTTATATAGGTTGATCAATAAAATGTCACTTCATCCCAAAAATTAAATTTATCTCCTTTACATCTATTATATATTAAATAACAAAGATAGGTAATATATTGGAAATTTTTAAGTTTACCTATTTACTCTCCTATACTTAATATGGCATTGTTCCCTAATGCGAGAAATATTTAAAGTGACAGAAGTAAAAATTTGGAAAAGTAAATTAGGATTTTACTTTCCCTTACGACAAAGACAGCAAAATCCTTACGAAGAACTGTGTGTTAGACCATCGTGGACAACGAATCTTACATCCTTCCAAACAACAAAAGTTCTTTATTCTTCCTGTGATAATAATAACAAAAAAGCAATTGCAAATAAAATAACCAACAAACATAAATAATAATAAGTACATCAGTATACAAGTACACAACTATAAAATATTGTTTTAATGCCAACAGAGGCATATATTACAACACATATAATAAGTATTCTTAAATATTGTTGTTAAAAAATCATTATTTTAAAAACTTGTGACCCCACATACGGTCACAAAAAATCCAACCGTGCATCTCGACACTACTCCTTGTCATAAGACCTGGTGTGTGCATAGGCTCCCTGCAATTAAACAATATATTATGCTCAGCCATGTTCTTAAAAAGTCCAGCATACCTAAGCAGTATGGAAAAGTGGCGACTGCTACGGGGCCATCCTCTCTAACGTCCCCTAACGTGTCTCCATATGATCTATTGTGTCATGCAAATCAGTAATAGTGGGGCATGTACCCCTTGGTGTGGCCACTCTCGGTATACCAGGTGTTGGATCCTTAACAATCAACCTCTCATTAGGACCAGTTAATTCTCTAAGTGTGAGAACATCTAATGCTCGACAGATGGTTAGAGCACTCAATCCATCTAGCACCTCATTAGTTAATATACCAAGCCTTTTTGCAATCTTAGTCACCCAAACTGTCAGCGCGACAAACATAACTCTCTCTCTGGGTTATCTCATACCCTTTTCTTTTGTCTCACTTTCGCAAGAACAAAGCAACAGTAGATACCCGTTTCGATAGTTAGCTTCAAACAAAGTACTCAACAACCTAACTTATTTTTCTGCACCGTATCCGTTTCATGGTGTTGATGAGACATAAATCCTTATGTAGATCATCTTTTGAGTAACCTCTTAAGCATTGAATCGGGATTTACCTAAGTGGAGTTTTCAGCTGAACTCCTAGACAAAAGCAACCCCTCCTCACTGCTGATACTCAACCAATATTCATTAGCATTAAAATGATCGTCGCTCCTAAGACCTCCCAGAAAATAGGTCTCAAATCCATCATCTTATATTTCGGCACTAGTATACAAACCCAAACGTCTAGCGAGATCCAAAATACTTAAAGAATGAGCACGCCCACACAACCAAAACTTAATCACTTTCTTTATCATTCGCTTATCATCGGGCACTACCTCATCAAACTCATAAGTGGAGTAGAGCTCTTGACATAGCTCTGTGTAAATGGGCTCATTAATATCAAAGGTATGCCTTCATACCTTGGAAGTAAATAAATTTCATCACCTCTAATATTAATTTACCTTAATCTCTAACACTACTCCCCAGTCTTTGTAATAATCACATTCCTAACAGATATTCAACATGGTCTAATCCCTAGTGCAAGTAGAAGTTAAAAACTTAGCTTTGGGAGGAGATACTAGCAAGGTTGAGTGTCATACTTGCATTTAAGCGTCTGTTAATATTTTTTCAGAGCAACTGAGAAGAACATGAAACAATTACCGACCTAGGACAAAGCTTCCTCCAACATTTTTCAGTGACTCAGCCCTCATTCGGGCGGGAAGAAGAACCAGGTTCATTGATCTGTGCCGTATCCAGCGACTACACTTAAAAAATTATCATCACAAACAAGTAAATATAAGGCGTAGTGAAAACTTTAGGCTAGGTTTAAAGCGGACATGAGTCTAGGACAACTATTAAAACTTTTTGTCCTGATTTTCGAGTCAAAGTGCGGCACACTCTCTTCTTGAAGTCTCACCGAGACTATTCTATTCCTGCGAGAGACTACTAGTCCTAACTAATATAGATCACTAAAAATCTCGTCTGTCTCTGGCTGAATCACTACAAAATTGGCTCGTAGTATCTCTCAAAATCTAATTTACTGTCAAGCTTTGCACACTAGCATAACTCAGTCCATCATCTCAGGTACATCCTATGAGCGAGATGTTTACTATATTGAGAATTCACTCACAATAATAGCAATCTGAGATTCTTGAATCCAGAGGACTCTACATAGAATCTTAGGCATAAAGCGGCTCTACGTAGAGTCCCTAAGAACCACAAACAAAATCAGTAAAACCACTCCTCGCTCTCTCCTCACTCAGGTGCCATTCAGTTCAGATTGCATCTCTAGCAAAGTGTGTACGTGAGACTAGCAACACTCAGTCATACCTGATCTTCATACATCTACATATATATAACACATCCTAAAATGAACTACAACATAGGAGATGTCCATTCATAGTCACATCTAGAGCGACACTTTTAGACTTCACTCACAACATTCTACACTATGATTGAGACATTGGACTCTTCTTGGCCGCAATCGAACTCTAGCACTACGGTCTGCGTTGAGACTCTCTAACTTCCATTCTCTTCTCCGTAAGCGCACGTATAACGCATCTAACACACAGAGACATCATACAATATAACACATGTGGTGTGATATACGATTCCCTCAGCGCCACATATCCTGATATCACGATTTTCTCTCTCAGACAGTCTACGCGAAAAAAACCACATTATACACACAGGACACAACAGAAAGACAACACATTTGATTAAGAAGCAGTAGACAACGTCATCACACTTCCAAGTTCATCAACACGCACACAATCTATATCTTGACACAGCACTATCAACGAATTCACATATTAAAAAGAATTAAATCCTTATCCCCCCTTTTTCATCCCCCAAAGTTGGAGAAAGACAGACTATATATAATACTCTTACAATATATCGGAGTATTTGAACCCGACTTAAACCGACAAAACATACTAATAAACTATTAAACATACGAGCTAGAACTGAGCGATAGTAAAAGACACACGAGGTGATCCGAGTCCTTTTTTCTAATATCCAACAAAATCTCTCCCCCCTAAGCAGAGGTCACCCTGAAAATGCCAAACATTATTACTTCCGTCATTAGCTCGTGGACTATAAAAATCTTGGAACTTCAGGTTAAGAGATCTTTTGATTTATCTTACACACATAGTCCTTTGACTTCTGATCTTGAGACTTTCTTGAATCATCTTGTGCCTAAACATAAATCTTACATCATCTTGTAGATGGTTTGCCATCGTTGTCTGCCTTGTGAATGAATACGTTTCGACATCAGAGTTTGCGGAAGCTTTGACACCTTATGAGGTTTTTCATACAACATCATATCAAGTGTAGTTCGTGTCTGAACATTCGGTTATTTTACTTGACCACACATTCCCATGGCACTTTCCATCGTCCATCTCATCTTTACGATAACCTGTAATGAAACAGTAAGTAATAAAGAGAAAAATAGACATATTGAACGCGACAGTCAAAGTGTTATCTATAAAAGACATTTGTAACACTTCGAAAGTTTTAATTGATTGACAAAGAGAATAGACCGTCAATTCTTATACTAACAGGAACAAGTTTATTCCACATTAATCGCACCATTGTTTTCTTCCCGATTGAAAAAGGGAAAAGGCTTAAATGATGTGAACCTATGGACAACAGAGAAAGTTTGATTCCTTGTAGAAATCGCCCAATTCACCTACCTAGAGCTTGTTTTAGGTTGGCTCTATCAAAGCAGGATTTCCATCACATTATTTGTGAAAAACTATCGTTTCCCACGATAGTTCTGGCAATATCACAAGGATAATGCGAAGACTCTTAATATGGGGACCTTGTTTCCACAGGTGTTTGGAAAGACAAGATAATTGGATTATGTGTCTACAAACAGATTAACTGAACGATCTCATGTGCTCTAGCCTCAATAGAATTCGTTTTTGGTTGTATAAATTAGCGGAAGGCAGGAGCAGCCTGCCAAACTACATCAATAACAACTAACATCGGATGAGATGTTAATAGATAACTATTTTATCTCCGTAGAGAAAATGAAACAGAAATCCTTTGAACGATTCTCTGATTGGCTGGGGAGGGGTTGTGTATTGCAATCACGTGGGTTCCATAGATGACGATCATCCATGTCAGCAATCTCTCTTAGTGCTTCTGCAGACATAGAATTTGACACAAGGCGGTTTCCAATCTGCCAAAGTGAAAAGAAGGGCTTCTTTCCTTTTACCAACCCTTTATCCATAAACAATTCCTTATTTATTTTAATTCTTCTAACCCCTTCAGTGCAACACCGAGGACTTCATGACATAAACCATTGTTGGACGTTTATATCCAGTACTAACAGAATAATACCAACACTAGGACAGGAATTGGAGAATATAGACTGTAACCGTATACGTCTACAGGTAACCGTACCTATCATCAATGACCTCTAGTACAACCTCATAGAACAAGGCATAGCTACACCAACCGACAAAAGAGCTCGGAAATGTTATTTCAACCGAGTGTTTTAATGTGAGAACACCTAGAACAATCGCGAAACCGTAGATGACCAAGTAACCATCTGCTACTGATGTAACAAAAATGCTCGAAGTTGCCCAACCACCAGGTAACGACATCTTGTTTCTACAACATATATCCAAGATTCCACCGTCACAAGTGCCAAATCATCGTCACCATCCTAGTCGTCCATCTTCAATCCAACACCAAGAAAGTTCACAAAGACACCAATAGCCAAATCATTACACGATGATGTCCTCATCCCTGCCACCATAACCTGTTCCGGAGAACCAGTTTTCGGACAATCAACCATCCGGAGACAATTGATATAGAGGCAGATGGCACCTCAACCATGTAAAACTACCCTCCTAGAAAAAAAATCATATCCGAACATATGACCAAAGATTCATCCTCTTATGATAACATGCGTTTGGCGAAGTTGCATAAGAGATGTGCGGATAGACATAAAGAAAAAAGAAAACAGGAAACAACAAAAAGTAGAAAAAACGCGGAGCAAAATATACTAAAGTCAGCATAACACTGAAAAAATGGACGCAAGTATCGAAGCACAACAAGCAAAACCGCCCCACGTCACGTCCGCCCCTCACGGGGGGGTGGGGGGGGGGGGGGGGTGGGGAGGGGGTTGAGGTTTGGGCCTCTTCAACCAGGTCCTAAGTTCTGCTCATCACAGACGCCCTTATCTTTATCCCTTCTACAACACTATAATACACCCTATTTCACATGTCTATACCTAAGACTTTTCTACACTAACTGTGAATCGACCCATGGATATATCCCAAGAAACCCAAAACTCAAACCCCCCAGAAATCAACTACGTGAAAAAAAGCCCCCACATCCCTCAAAACCCCCCCAACCCAGGGATCCCAAAGGAACAAGGACCCCCCTAAGCACAAACGATAAGAACAAATAGAAGAACCCCTTCATAATCCCAAAAGAAACAAAAAGACATAATCAGCCCCCCCCCTAGGCCAAGATCACCCACGTTAACATGATATAAAAAGACAATATACCAGTTATTCTGGATCAACTGGGGAATAGTACCTAACCATACAACCTTATAACTCCAAAACTACAAGTATAAAATGCATGGTCAGGAATCCCCCTTTTGGTACAGTTCTCCATTCCACTAAAACCATGAAAATTCAATGAGGCACTATTAATGATATAAATATCACAAGCGTTTTACAGTACCACGATTCGTTTTTGATTATTCGAAACGACTCCCCAACTCAAAATGTGCTTCGGTATTCGAAATTGTTTAGCACTTTAGGCGGAGTATATGAGTCCTAATAGTCACAGTTATTATTATACATCATAACTTTTAATCACATTTTTCTCCCCTTATCAAAAATTTTTAAACACTTTTACATTTTGGATATCAATTGGATTTTATAAATAATGATTATAAAATTTGAGGGAGAACAGTGTTGGTGGCTTGAATTCTCGCAGTCGCGTGTAAGAGTCGTATAACTCCTCCCTCAATCAGTTGAGGGATATAAATTACTCCACAACCTAACCATACAATAGTTAACCTACTACTAAATGTACAAGGATATATTATTTACAGTAAGAAATAATATTGACCTTTTGATTGGTAACTCGCGCGATAGTCTCGTCACGTGTTCTTATGATCAGAAAAATAAGAATAGACCTTGTAGTACCAATATCCTCATTACTCTTCCTCCAACAAAGCTTTCAGACTTCGATAGATCCTTCTGATCTGTAGATCTTTTCATCGATAGCTGTGATGAATCTTGCTTCTCTCTCTTGTCATCCTCTGACCACTTCCTGGCTCTCCATGCCCTTAATAGTAACTCGAACAGTAAATGAAAGTCACTTAACCAGGTTGGTCCATGCTTTCCATGACTCTTGTCAAACGTCCATCACTAACTTGTGAAGCTCATTCAGCCCCATCAACCTTCTTTGACTATTTCTGTCAATAAATCTGTAACAACTCTCTTGGCTAGGACGATCCGTATAGTCTTCTTTGAAGTAATAGTAGGCCTGCAATCCCCAATAGCGACGTTCAAGGTCTTGACCTTTGTTTGCTAGCTTTCAATCCCGATGTATGCAAGTCCCCCCACACGATCCTGAACACCAAGGTTTCTATCCACATGTTGACGGCAGTGGAAGACTAGTCCTTGTCCTGTCCTTGGGCAGAAGGGTTGAGCTTTTCTTGGATAATTAAAAAGGAACATATCTTCAAAATCGTTTGGATGAGAGATACTTGCAAATAATCCTTTTCGAGATCGATTGTATTCTTGGTAAATCAGCTCGGACGAAGACAAATGATCTCTCTGCAAGGTAGTTGATATCCATATTTATTATCAAACACATTGACCACTATTACTAAACTAAAATTCTGCATGTGCGATCTGACATTGAAAAAATCTGCTGATCACGATCCATATATTAGGACTCACTATGTTAGGTTAGATATAGAATTCCATCCACTCCTCAACCACCTCAGTGAGTGATTGCCATAGACCTCGCAACTGAATGATCATATTCGCGTATCACTCTCAACACATTCTCAAGAAAATGAAAAATTCTCAACACAAAAAGGTCTCATAAGAAGTACATCTACAAAAAAGACGTAGCATACTCGTCCTCAAAAAAAAAGATAAAAGAAACTCTCAAAAAAAACAATAGAGGCAAATACACATCTCAACAAAATAAAAAGAAAAACAAATCAAAAAAACACTAAAAAAAAAAAAACCTTACGTCTCATAAACGACAAAAAAAAATCGCACACGAACACAACAATAAACACGTCAAACCACGAAGCAAAGGATATAGAAAACAACTAATAGAGTGGAGAAAACACCTCAAAAAAAAACAACCATAGACAAAAAAACAAAATGAGTCTCAATAGAATAAAGATAAAAAACCCCACCGCGTATGCACTCCCTCAACCCACCAACCGCCACCACACAAACCACAAAAACCTACCACAACCACAAACTCCCGACACCATCTCACCCAAGAACACCCCCACCATAAACCCTCATCTCACTTAAGGAAGCGTTGAAAAAAACCTCCCAAAAGTCAAATCTCCTCCACATGTTCACACCTCGAGGCGAGCAGTAAGGAAGACCACAACGTATGGCACTAATTCTTACAAGGCCGAAGTCGAGGTAACGAGCGGACTTTGAGCATACGGATATGAAAACTCCAATACATCGCTCTATATCACCTGGAATACTGTCAGAAGAATAGTCCAGATCGCCTATTGAAGAAGAATTAGCGGTTGAATGGTTTTTTTACCTGACCCGGTGGACCTCCTGAAGGCAGTGTTTCATAGCATAACTTTCTCAGAATTTGAAATGACCCTCAAGATTACTCCAATCGACCTATTTGTCAGACAACATGTGGCATTCACCATCTGATATTGAAGAAAGACAAACAGTTCTTAGTGAAAGCCGGTCTTAACAAGGTTGAATGTTGGCGATCCTTCTCCTAAGTCAGCTTTGAGCAGATCTTACTCTTTCCCATTCGTCTGCAGAAACCATTCTAGATGAAAGACCCCAAGTCATACGTCTATAAGTCTATAATGCGAGACTCTAGTTCTACGTCTACCTATGATAGCTGTTTATTTTTCCTCAGGAACTTTATATGCTTGTGCTTAAGAATTTGCCCGAGTTTTGTTCTGGCATGCCAGGGAAATTAATCGGGAAAATGTACCATTCAGGTTCAGCCTAGCAGGTCTCTGTCTCACTTCTTTCTGGCAATTTGGCATAAAACCAACGTAGTGGGTCGACACTGTTGGGAATGTGATCAATATAGTCATTGTCCTCCATATCTGACGTCCCATTCCGTTCATCCCTGCTTTGATAACAATCATCTGAAATGAGTTTCAGAGTGTTCTGATTGAGGATCAGATCCTGGCATCGAAAGAGTTTAGCACCAGTTATCTCTTGTGTCTCAGTGATCTGCCTCCATTGAGGTGAAAGATGGGGTTGTTTGGACGCAGATGCATCCAAGACTCCCTTTTGCTACTTAACTTGGTCATACATCTTTACGGAGGAGATTTAAGCTGACCCAGAGAGCGGCAGAATCAGATCGCCTTACTACTCTTTGTAGAAACCCAGCCCTGGTTTGATCCAGCTGAAGGCCTTCATCATCATCATCGTCTTTATCATCATCACTATACTTGATTATTCCTCTAATGTATTTTACCTGGTCTGAGCAACTTCCTTATCCATGTCGCTTCATCCGCTATCAAAGCTTCCATGAGAGCATGGGTACATAGACGAAGTTGGTAGTAGTTTTTTGCTGAGTCAAAAACAATAGAGAGCATCATACTTAGTCATGTGACTGAAGAAGCGACCCCAAAAACGCAACCACAACATCCAGAACCCCATTAAACAGCTTGACCAGATGTAGAACCGTTTAATCTTGATTTCTCCACATCATGCGTACCTTTTATTGGCTATTACAACATAACTCATCCTATCGGAGTCATTTCCAAGATTCTGGATTCTATGACAATAGATGACTCCTGGGGCCAGGCATACACACTAATTTCTACACAGAATTAAATCGGCAGTGTGTCGTTCAAGAACCTTAATAGAGCATCATCAAGTTTCGTTTTCCTAAAATAATTATCAACAGCTGTAGGAACTCTGGGATCTCAATAGCAAGGTATGAGCCAAAACATCTAAGTCTATCTAATATTAACTTTATACATCACAAGAGACAATGTACTCTAACTGAAACACAGCTCTACTAATGCTATGAATGACTTCATATGAAAAAAAAGAAATCCAACTCTAATCTCCATTTAATCCAACAACCCTACTTTCTCTATTTGCTTACCATATTAGCTAAATTCATAAAAACTTCATCTCTCTCTTAATGCAAGCAAATCTCTTGCTCTTCCACATTATTATTATATTTTTATTTATTTTATTTTGCTGCACCCATTTTTTAATTTTTTTTTTGTATTTTTTTATTTGTAATTTGATGTTATTTTATTTTTTATTTTTTTATTTTTTTTTTTTGTTTTTTTTTTTTTATTTTTTTTTTTTTTGTTTTTTTTTTTTTTTTTTGTTTATTTGAGTCTACATCCTAGACTGAAAGGGGGAAGGGGCGATAATGGAGTGATTTCAGGGAGAGATGTGGTGATTTGTTGTAGAATCAGAGTGATTTTTTGTGGAGGAGATGACCAAGCAATGGATTGTTTCTCAAGATGTGACAATTGTGAAGCAGGGAGCAATCAAATCACCGGGCCCGGGCGATCCGATTACACCAAGTCAGAAGCCTCACGCACTAATAATGGCTAACAACTCAGACCTCCTTTTCCCGATCTCCTCTCTAAAAGCAATTTTGAGAATTCTTTCTCTTTCTATTCTCCTGATCCTCTTCTGATTGGTTGGTTGGTCATAGAAAACAATTGAATCCCCAAAGGTACAGTGTCATCGAGATTTTTCAATCAGGGAATGACCTAAACAAATGACTTTCTTCAGGTTTATCATTGAGAGGTACACGTTCGCCAGTTATTAGCTTCAGGTTTTCATGAACCTTTGGGTAGGCTGTTGCAATGAATTCATCATCCATGTGCTCAGGGTTTTGTCCACAAGAGACACATGTAAATTTCCAACTCGATCTAGTCTGTCTTTTTTTTTTTTTTTTTTTAAATTTTTTTTTAAAGATATAAAAGGATAACATGAGGAAGGTATTAGGTTTACTCATCCTTATCCCTTTCTTGAATGACAGTTTTGAGAGATCAGGTGTCAAACCTCTTCATCCCTAGGCTGGAAGAAGAAATTCGAACCGTTCTCTTAGTAAGGCTTTGGACAAATATCTCTGCAAGTATGATAAACGTTTCCACGAAGTAGGCAGTTTCAACAACCACTCTATTTTCCACTGCTCTCGTAAATGAAATTGTGCCGTATTTCAATTAGTTTAATTAAGCGAGAGTGCTGGTGACCGTTGGTTTTTTTGGCAAAAAGCACAGAGCAATAGCAACTTTATTGTAAATCACATAAGTAAACAGAGGAATATTTATTGAAGTCAAGATTATTCCGTAGAGTCTTTAAAAAAGCTGGGAAAAAGCTGATCCGCACAATATCCAAAAGGATTTAGGCAGCACAACATCCAGACAACATGAATGTAGAACCAGACATACTGGCTATGTATTCAGCCTCTGTAGTTGATATTGCCGTGCTTCGTTGTTTCTTTGATGACCAGCTAACCAATCTATCTCCCAGAAACTGAGCACTTCCCGACGTACTTCTTCTTGAATCTTGACATCCCGCATGATCCGCATCTGCATAAGCTGTTAGTGACATGGCGTTGTCTTTCGGATACCAAAGACCCATGTGAATGGTTCCTTTCAAGTACCGAAAGACACGTTTGATAGCTTCAAAGTGCTTTTTGGTAGGCTTAGCCTGATATCTAGCACACAGCATTGCAAACAAGCGAAGACAGGTCCGGGTCTACTGGCTTAAGGATACATTAGAGGAGCCATCCATTCCTCTAATCGAGTTTTGTCAAACTGAGCCCCATGAGATGTCCTCGTCCAGTTTACTCAATCGATCCCCCATTCGGTGGTATCGACAGGAGTCAGAGAGATCCTTCCATATTTCTTTAAAGTTTCGAGAGCATAATTCCTTCGCTTAGTGTTAATAAAAGATGCCTCCGGACTTTGAGAAACTGTAGGGCCAAAGAAAAACGGGACATTTTGTCCCCAATCATCGAAAACCAAAATATATATTAAGAAAACGCAAAGAAAAAAAAAGAACTGAAAATCTGAAATTTGGAGCTCATCTCTTGTTTGAAAATATGATACACGCCTTAAGATCTGTTATAGGCTAAAAATGAATGTCATCTACGTATATTTTAGAATCAAGTAGAATGTGTTTTTGCCTGATTTAGCGAGTGAAAAAAACGTTGATCCCAATCCACGGCACCCTTCGAAGAAATTGTTTTCCATCAGGAACATTTGAGGAGTGTGTATAACCACGTCCCTTGTGCTTTTTTCTTAAGAGAAAAAAAGCAAAATAAGAAAGCCCCATACAAGCGCTTATTCCTTTTCATCAGAACGATAGAAACGTGAGTAGGAATTTGCTGATCTTCAAATCCTACAGGATAGACTGGACAAAGATTTTCTTGAAGATCACCCCACCGAATCAGAAAAGCCAGTTTGACATCCATGCTGGTAGATGATCATGTTCTTGGACTCTTGTTCCGCATATGGCAATGAATATCTGATGCTTCAATCCGTGCAACTTGGAGCAAGACGATTCTTCAAAATCAATAACCTTTCCTCCTATGATATCCTTTTGCGAAACTAACCGAGCAATTGTTTTTATAGTACATAACAGGGGGCCAAGTTGACCATATTCATCAAGCTTTACTTTGTAATCCACTTGAGAAGCGATAACCATAACATATATTGGGGCGAGGTACGAATTCCCATAACTTCCAAGTCCGACAGACAAATAAGTGGCAAATTCCATGAATTCATTTTGCAGTGGCTTGAAACCTAGCAGTCTTTCTATCACGGCCATTTTTAAGTCTTGGGTTCGACTTTGGAGTAACACGTTCAGAAAGGAAAACAGCACCACAAAGCAATCGGATGCTAATAAACATGATTTCCTGGTTGATACAATGGACGCGAGGAGTTGTTTCTAGTTTGCCAACGATGTATATCCAGAGGATGTCTTTGGTAGTCCCTCCTTCCTCAGATATGATCTGGAGGGTAGTTAACCTGGTTATGGGATTCCACACACAAACTCTCTTGCCTTATCATTCCCTGAAGATGATTGCTTGCCGAAAGAAAAAAAAGTGGGCAGAAAAAGAAATGTGCCGACAAAATAAACAATAGTGCCGAAAAAAACAAAAAAAACAACAAAAAACAGCTGGATCTCCAGGAACAAGGTTATGTGAGGGAATGAGGAACATCGAGAATGATTGGGGTGTCTTCTTCTGGATAATTTCTTGTGTTAGGATGAAAGATAGACGATCGGACCTGTTGACGATGAGGCACTTGTTACGGTGCATCTTGTCAATTTGTTAGTAGACAAAGATGTACCCCTGGTGGGGCACCTTGAGCATATTACTTCCAGTAGCAGAAGGTACTTTTTCATCAACGGGAGATTGTTACAAAGTGTTCATCAAACATAATCGTGATTGAAATAACATATTTACCAGCCTCTTTGTACGTTTGAGCATAAAGCATTGATTTGAAGTTGACTAGAAGGTCAAATATGATAGGTAACGGGATCCTGAACATATACGTAACAGGAGCCGCTTGTCTTAAGCCATCTCAACGAAGGTGACTGATGAATTGTATCCATTACATCGACGCGTTCCTCTTGATGTAGATCCTATAACTTCCAGCTCTTTGTCGGTTGGAGCGAGCCCTGATTTGAGTTGACCAGGGGTCACGATGACAGGCTCGGGTCCTGAACTTATGCGTACAGGAGCCATTGACTGATGCATCTCATCGAATGTGACGTGAATTGTTTCCATTAATCGACGAGTTCTCTTGTTGTAGATTCTATAGCCCTTCCTGCTAGGAGCATACCCAACGAAAATCCCAATGTCAGCTTTGGCTTGAAATTTTCCTAGATTTTCGCTATCATTTGTAGGATAGCACAGAGCACCAAATACTCGGAAGAATGTAAGATCAGGCTTCTTATCATGCACAAGCTCATAAGGGGTTTTGTTATGACGAGTATGAATTAGTGATCGGTTCTGGGTGTAACAAGCAGTGGCTACAGCTTCTGCCCATAGAAACATGGGAGCTTTCGAGAATATCATCATTGTACGTGCTGCTTCCACCAGTGTACGATTACGTCTTTCAACAACGCCGTTTTGTTGAGGAGTTCTCGGAACAGACTTTTGATGAAATATGCCAACACCTTCATAGTATTCAGACATAACTTGGTTGACGAATTCCGTTCCGTTATCTGTGCGGATGAATCTGACTGTTTTGTTGAGGCCAACCTGTATTTGCTTAAGAAAGTTGGTGACAAACTCTGGAGTTTCATCCTTTGACCTCAAGAACTTTACCCATGTGAATCTTGAATAGTCATCCACGATGACTAAGATGTATTTCTTCCCTTTAATACTCTGGACTCTCATTGGACCACACAGATCCATGTGAAGGGTATGAAGAACTTCCATATTTGTATTTTCAGATTTTGGCCGGTGGGAGAACTTCTTGCTTTTTCCAAGTTGACAGGCTGAGCAAAGATGATCTTTTTCAAACTTCAATCTAGGTAGACCTCTAACCAGATCTTTTCGAGCAAGATCATTTATCGTGCCGAAGTTTAAATGGTTTAAACGACGATGCCACAACCATGATTTGGACTTGGAAGCTTTGGACAGCAAGCATATCGGAGAAGACTTCATCATTTCATCAATCGATATCGTGTACAAATTGGTGCCACGACTACCTTTAAGGATATCTGTACCCTTAATATCACGAACAAAGCAAGTATGCTTTCTGAAGGCCACTTCAAGATCAGAATCACAAAATTGCCCTACAGAGAATAGATTGTGTCCAAGTCCCTCCACGTAGTATACTCTTGAGATCACACTGTCACCCATAACATAATCTCCATAACCCATGATAGCTCCTAAGTGATCATTCCCGAATCTGACTGACCCGATGAACTTTTCCACAAAATTCATGAGCTTTGAACGATTCCCCGTCATATGTTTTGAACAGCCTGAGTCCAGATACCAAATCATGACCTGTATGACCTGCATTTGAAAACAGTCGAGTTTGGAGAGTTTGGAATTTCGGTTCCCTAATTTATGTTGGGGACCTGTTGGTTAGCATTTAGAGTAGAACATTTCACAGAAAGCTTAGTTAAATGGCACATTTCGCCTAAGGCGAATTTCTTTCCTGTGGGTCTCCATTGAGAACCACAATCAAGTTTTCCTAAGGCAAGTTTCTTTCTTGTGGTTCTCCATTGATAACCAATATCTGTAAATAGTTTTCCCGTAGCTTTCCAAACCCGCTTGGTCTTGTACAAACTGGTATCAGACAGTCTGCCTTTTGGTTTCCAGATCTGCTTCCCTTTATTCAAGACAATTTTGATAGTGGAGGTAGCATTCACAGAATTCAAGATATTAACAACACACATTTCATGACTTGCAGAGTTTACACATTTGTTACAAGTTTTGCACACAGATTCAGAATTCGAATTAATTACAACACGCTTAGAGCTAATGCTAGAATCAACCCGATTCACTTTTGTCCAAACTGACTTATTTGTCCTAAGGCGTACTTCTACTTCCTTCTTATTCTCCTTCTTAGCAGGCAGGATCCTATTTTTCTTTGTATTGCTTCTAGGATTTGATCCGCTTGCTTCAGTGGAATCGTTTACTCCTGTAGAGGGAATCACAGGGATATTAGTCTGTTGAACTCTCTAGTGCACTATATGTTTCTGTGTGTTGCTAGATGAAGTTCCTGGTTTATCACTAAACGTAACTTGCTTTTTCCTAGTAACAGGGGTAGAGGGAGCCTTGTTATCTCTTTCATTGAAACTTTTTGGGCAAGTGCCAATCACACATTCTAACAATTCCTGAGATAACTTAGTGTATCGGCAAGCATAGTTAAGTGAACTATCCAGTGGTTTAACTACTCTAGCTTCCTCTACAATCTCCCTAACCGTTTCTACACTCTCCTTAAGATGGTTGATATAGTTTAAATGAGCACTCCTATTGTTCTTAAGGGGATGAGGGATGGGTTTAACGTCAATGGCATACATGCCAGGAGCAAGAACTCTTGGTTTGACATAGTCACTAGTGAAACAAGGCTCTTTGCTTCGCAATTGAGCTTTTAGACTCTCAATCTCATTCAACATGGTAGATGTCTTTTCACTTGTGTGAGCACGCATGATCTTAATTGAGTCATACAATTCCTTGTAATGTTGTTTGACCTTTTCTAGTTCTACTCTATCGCAATCATTTTGTTCAATAAGAGCAGTGACATCTATAGCATTATAAGGCTCACGACTTCTGTCATTCACATTAGCGACTAGATCTTTCAAGTGTCTAATCACGTTATCTTTTTCTTGAATCTGATGTTCGAGATTCTTGATTTTAAAGAATGAGTTAAAATCAGGAGCTTCCTGTGATGCTTGTGACTTTTTATTATCAAAACTTTCTTGAAGATGTTGATACTTTAATTGCAAATTTAGGTATTCCCTTTCAAGTTTTGAAATAAGTTTTGACTCATCATGAACTTTAGACATGTCAGCTTCAAGATCTAGACAACGTGATTTTGCCACATCATACAGCAGTTGAGTCGACAAACAATTAACAATCAGATTCTCATTTTCAATGAGAAGGTTTTTCTTTTCAATTTCAGCACATTGCTTGTCTACAGAATTCTTGTAGCATTCACAGAATTCAAGATATTAACAACACACATTCCATGACTTGCAGAGTTTACAGATTCAGAATTCGAATTAATTACAACACGCTTAGAGCTAATGCTAGAATCAACCCGATTCACTTTTGTCCAAACTGACTTATTTGTCCTAAGGCGTACTTCTACTTCCTTCTTATTCTCCTTCTTAGCAGGCAGGATCCTATTTTTCTTTGTATTGCTTCTAGGCTTTGACCCGCTTGCTTCAGTGGAATCGTTTACTCCTGTAGAGGGAAGCACAGGGATATTAGTCAGTTGAACTCTCTGGTGCACTTTGTGTTTCTGTGTGTTGCTAGAAGAAGTTCCTGGTTTATCACTAAACGTAACTTGCTTTTTCCTAGTAACAGGGGTAGAGGGAGCCTTGTTATCTCTTTCATTGAAACTTTTTGGGCAAGTGCCAATCACACATTCTAACAATTCCTGAGATAACTTAGTGTATCGGCAAGCATAGTTAAGTGAACTATCCAGTGGTTTAACTACTCTAGCTTCCTCTACAATCTCCCTAACCGTTTCTACACTCTCCTTAAGATGGCCGATATAGTTTAAATGAGCACTCCTATTGTTCTTAAGGGGATGAGGGATGGGTTTTACGTCTATGGCATACATGCCAGGAGCAAGAACTTTTGGTTTGACACAGTCACTGGTGAAACAAGGCGCTTTGCTTCGCAATTGAGCTTTTAGACTCTCAATCTCATTTAACATGGTAGATGTCTTTTCACTTGTGTGAGTACGCAAGATCTTAATTGAATCAAACAGTTCCTTGTAATGTTGTTTAACCTTTTCTAATTCTAATCTATCGCAATTATTTTGTTCAGTAAGTGCGGTAACATCTACAGCACTATAAGGCTCACGACTTCTGGCTTTCACATTAGTGACTATATCTTTCAAGTGTCCAATCACGTTATCCTTTTCTTGAATCTGATGTTCGAGGTTCTTGATTTTAAAGAACGATCTGAAATCAGGAGCTTCCGGTGATGCTTGTGAATTTTTATTATCAAAACTTTCTTGAAGATGTTGATACTTTAATTGCAGATTTAGGTATTCCCTTTCTATTTTTGAAATAAGTTTTGACTCATCATGAACTTTAGACACATCAGCTTCTAGATCTAGACAACGTGATTTTGCCACATCATACAACAGTTGAGTCGACAGACAATTAACAATCAGATTCTCATTTTCAATGAGAAGGTTTTTCTTTTCAATCAGATTCTTGTCCACTTCGTTATTCATTTGATCAAAAATTTCTTCCATTACTTTAACTTCCGTAAAGAGGGCAGTTTGAACTCCAACAAAGTGTTCTTTAAGTGTTTTGAAAAATGGAATAACTTCAGTGAGGTAACATCTTTTCGTTTGCTCAAAACCTCTTTCCCCCTCTGTCAGGCCCGATGGGGTGATTCTAGTTTTGCAAGTTTTGTCAAATTCATCGTAGATTAGATCTTCAGATGTGAGATTTTTGCCTTATATGTACATGATTGTGAAGTGCGGACCCTCATCAACATTCAGAGTCGAATGCATCTTATTACATAGCTTCGCTAAAAATATGGTTCACATTGAGTGCCAAATCATTTCTCCTGTGAATCATCCGCGTCATCATCATGTTGGTAACCTGTTCACCCTGAGAAACAACGACGTTCTTCATCGAGTACTGCTCCACTCTCTGGGCTTGCTTAGTAGCTTCTTGTCCTTGAAGTAGTCTGAATATGAAGTCGCTTTGGTCTTGGACATTCACTGTGCTATTGTGCCCTAGTCGTATAGTTGTAGCACTTGATGCGGTTTTGCTTTGTCAGGTTTTTCATGCCTCTTTTTCTGTTTCTGAGCTCCTACATTCCTTGCTACTCCATTTCCTCTGCATTGTTTTTCTAAAAATGGTCTCTTCCTTGATTAATATGTTTTCTTCCTCGATTAGTGCACTATTTCTTCCTTCGGACATCTTGAACAAACAACTTTCCCGTCTTGGAATTCATAGCTTTGTTCCTTGCATTAGACGAAGCCTCTAAGTTGATTGTTATGTTCGAGGTAGAATTGTGATTTTGTCGATTGAGTGAAGAAGGGCAAGTGTGTTGGATAAACTTTCAATCAAGTTTTTGTTGAAGAAAATCTCCCTGAGTCCAGTGAAAGTTGTCAGGATAGGAAATGGTTGTGTTGGAGGATTGATGAGTACTTGGATGTTGTGCTGGATACTGACTGAACTGAGGCGTCCGTCACTAGTCGCCAATGGATCATTGTTTGCGTTGACCGAAGCTCCGTATTTTCCATCATAATTCGTTCTCATTAGCATTGCACCTCATGTTGCTTGTTAAGTAGGCATACAACTGATCACAGTTTGACTTCTTTCATACCTTGTTAAAGTTTGACTTTCAGTTCATGAATCTACTCCACTCAGGCAACATGGTTTGTTCACAATACTTGGAGTTGAGCGGCATCATGGTCATGGTCATTTTGATGTTTCTCATGTCATTAATATGCTTTGTAAATAAAGAGGTATCCTTGAATGGTTCTCTTTATTTGATGAAGTGGTTCAAATTCATCGTTATAAATGAGATTCCCCTGTATCCTTTGTTAACTCAGAACCTTCCAGAATCATTCTTCACGTTTTCCCAAATGTCTTTAGCGTCAGTATAGTAACCTTATAGTTGATGATGAGTGAGTAGATGTCCTTTGGTATACCCTGAAGTAGGATATTGGTTGCACGAATGTCAGCTTTATACCTTTCCTTTTCTTCAGCCGACAGGTCTTTAAGGACTCTAGCACGTACTGAACCTTGTTGAACTTCACCTCGAGTTCTACTTGTATACATCTGAGAACCGTCCATCTGAAATGGTCCTCTTATTTAATGGACTTCATTAATATTCTCTCCATTATCCTTTCTTAGACCAGTTACAGACGTATACGTTGTTGCATGATTCAAAGTTGTTCTATCAAGCATTGGTGGGCGTGTTATCAGGAACTGCACACTGGATGTCTTCTTGCATACTAGACATCTTGTATTATTATGATTTGAATATGTTTTTGATTCGATCAATGATTAGTGAGTGTACGTATAAGTGGTGAGTTAACGTATTCGTATTTTGTTTTAGTGATATTAAATCCCGAGTTTGAAATATTTCAAATTTCCAAGACAGAAGCTCAACTCGCCGCCAAAGGCTATCAAACCGCTGCAAAGAAATAAGCAACCCGCCGGTGGAATTTTAAGGCAACTCGGCTGGTGAACTCTGTAGGGCAACTCGCCCGACCAAACTCGCTGCCCAAGCAAACCCGCGTCTGCGAAGAGTTAAGCTACCTGCCGTGAAGAATATTTTTGTTCAAACGCCGTAGGGAGTTTCAAACCGCCAGAGTTTCATTAAGAAAATTTTTTATTAAAAATATTCAACCCGCATGATTACCTGTTCAAACCGATGTTAAGCAAACCGCTGAGTATTAATCAACTCGCCTCTTTTGAGCAACTCGCCGCCTATTCAAACGCCTGTAGCATACGCTGAATTAGTACAACTCGCGAATTGAGCAAACTCGCCTCTTATTAACAAATCCCGCGTTGTGTCGAGGGTGGTTTAACCTACTCTATAAAATATATTTTTTCACTCAAACGCCGTTTTTAAATGAAATTCTAGGCAACTCTCCACGAAGAACAAACGACGTTTTTCTACACAAATCTCACCTATAAAATCACCCTTTGAATGATTTTGGACTTGATTTCTTTTGCACAACTCAGATACCACAAGGTAATTAGCATCTTGAAAACACCCAAACTTATTCATCACAATAAACCAAATTCGGGATCTTAAAAACGAGCTGAACTTTCATTTGGCACACTTATTCGAGCTAAATCAAGCATAAAATCGACATACACACCGTTCTAATCATCCAATATGCTCTGATACCAATGTGTGGTATATCTATATATCATTACAAGGGAGTCGATTCTTGAATTCTGGTTTGTTTCTAGAGAGAGAAAACTAGAGAGAGAAAAATAAGTCTAGAGAGAGAAAGTGTTTCTTTTGTAAATGAATATTTGACTTTACAGTCTTTCCAAAGTTGAAGGAGACTAGATTTAGTTTACTTACAATATACCGGGTATTAGTACCCGACTTAAAACCGAAAAACGTACTATTAACTAATAAACTACGAGCTAAAATATATAGTAAAATACACGGGGTGACCGAGTCTTTTTCTAATATCTAACAGAAAATAAGATGAAAACTGTAAACATATTAAGCATTGGACTTAAATGACTCAAATGATATGAAATTTTTAGCAATGTAAAATTAAGAAATGAGCTTAAGATTTGACAGCCTGAATATTTGGACATTTAAGAACTATTTTAAGTAAACTTAACAGATTTTAAGCTAAGGTGTTTAAAGACCTTATCCAACCTATCTTACGCAATACAAATGCTAATAAAACTTATAACTAGGCTCAGTTTCCTTTTCAACTTTAGTAGCATTTTTCAAGTAGTTCAACTATTGTCTGTTTGAAAATTTTTAGTTTTAGCAACGTTGAGGATTTTGTAAAAACAACTAAAAACTTAACAAAAATCATTCAATCCTTATTAACAACTATTATTTAGACTTAATAGGGCTTATGAAAATCAGATTGATCTCCATAACAGACTACACTCTAATTTTCCTAAACTAAATAGCTTATCCCAAACACCCCTTTAACTTTTGAAAAATTCATTTTAAGCTAACATAGATCTTATCAAGCCTTAAAAGCTTAACACAGGTTAAGTATTCAATCCATTAAGCATCATTAAGCAATAATCTAATAGAAAGAAACACTTAGGCTAAAGCTTAAGCTAATTCAGTTTAAGATAAAACATGATAGATTTCAAAGTGAAAAAATTCTAACTAATCTAATTCTAGTGATGCAATCTAGATATGCTAGCACAAGACAGGCTAGGCAAATGAAAACACAATTAAGCATAAAATCCAGCAGCACTCGCATTCTAGAGCTAAATCCCTATTAACTACATTGTTTAAGCTAAAATAAGGTAATAAGCTGAAATAAAGGACATGAAATGTGTACCTTTATCCCTTGCTAAAACAGGGATCAAATAATCCTAATAAGCTCTAAGGACCTACCCAGCTTATTCAATAAGCACTACTAAATACCCATAAGCTCTTCCATATTTAGCTTATCATCCAAATTGAGCTAAATACCACACCTTATAATTCCTTAGTTACTGAATAAACCCAAGCTCAACATTCTTAGATAAGATTATTTGACTATACTACCCTTAAAGACAATGTAACTTAAATATTAGCTTATTGACACCTTATTTGAACAGATTTTGCATATGAGGAAAAGAAAACTTAAGCAACAAACAGAAGTTTATTAATATAATAATAACGATATTCAATAAGCTTAAAAAAGTAAATTTACAATAAGACATATTAAGCTAAAACTAATTAAGCTACTAACACTACTAAATCTACTCTAAACTTACTCTCTATCTTTTAGATGCCTTTGCTGTGTGATCCAAGTAAGCTATTTATAGCCATGAAGAGAAGATTATGGGTCTTCATACGCTCCTCTATCTTTAATCACACCCTTTCATTCATAACTAACTTTCAATCTATCAAGTCTTGACCCTTGGATCATGTACACGTATCTCCACCAATAAAAGGCTCCCGGATCGCCAGCGTGTCATGAAATGTGTCAGATGTGGTAGGGTCTTCTAGAAGCATTAGAACTAGTGAGGGTGAATGATCTTTATCTGTGTGTGTAGCATGAAAAATGAAAGGAGGAATTTGGGGGTGTAAAGATGTTAACAGTAAGTTTGTTTTGACCCGGTTTTTAGTGTTGACTGTGTATATGAGGTGTTGGGTTCGGGTTTTGTAAAAAGGAGTTGGGTTAGGTGATGGGCAGGTATTTAGATTGTATAAAGCGGTACAGGTTAATATTTAATGAACTTAATGGACCGTTAGTCTTTTAAATTATAACGGACTAACGGTGTTATACATTTAAGGGTCTTTTAGTTGAAATTGATTTAACATTAAGGGCTCCATTTGGTGTTTTATAGGGTTTTGGGTCCTGTGTGAGATTTGCACACATTGTTGAACCAGGCGCGTGACTTTTGTTTGGACCCATTGCTTGATAATTCCAGGCTCTTTGTGCAACTATTTCTTCTCGTGTTCGGCTTTGTCCATTTTTGCTTTGATTATGTCTAATTTCTCTTATTTCGTAACCATGGCACCGATATTACAAACACAATAAACAATGCATATATTTGCCATTTTTACATGTTTTGTTATTTGGGCCCATTTGTTACAGGTTAAAAAGGTATGTGTAAAATCAGCACATACAAATTCCCCCATACTTATGGTATTTGCTATGTCCTCACGCAATATTATAAATAATACTTTAGAAAACTAAGAATCTCGATCTCCCTCGACTAATTACCTCGAAAAGTAGCTAAGTGTTCATCGAGGTGAATTAAAGAATCAAGAGTTTAGAGAAGCCTCATTTTTACCATTATATGGTAGATTGACGCTGCATTACCACTATTTTTTTTGTTTTTATCTTTTTCTCATTTTTTAGCAACTAATATTTTGGACTTTCGGTCTTTTTAATATCCATTAGGGTCTAGAACAAGTTGCTTTTCGATCCGAAAAGGCCCCCAAAAAGGTTAATTCATCGTTCTGACTTTTTACTCGCTTCCCCAAACCAAGCTTAAAACAAAATCACGGTTAAATATCAATTAAGATGCTAACACTACTCATATTGCAATTGTGAACTTTTCTCTCCGGCAATTATTATATCTTAGGTGAATGTGCCTTTTTGAATTTCCAACCTTGGATCAAGTTTTGCCACAATACCTATGCTTCACGTTTCGCCCGAGATTAATGATGTTTGATGGAGCGAGCGATCATCCATGTAGCGGACTTAGTTCTCGGCATCATCCCAAACCTTGCGGCTTAGTGTCCAGGATTTTGGACACCTACGTGACTAGTAATCGGGGGACTCACGGACTTTAGGTTTCAAAAGCTCTCAGGTTTCCCGTCTATACATAGCTTAAAGACTTAAAATAGAATAGTCAAAGTTCAAAAGCATATTTAAATTTATCAAAAAGAAATCTATTTATTAATTCAATATTTTTATTAAATTAACATTTATGCAAATTGTAAACCACTTTGACCTTTAGAAGGGGGGGAGGGGGGGGGATGCAACTTCGTTGTGAGCCTGGCAAGATGCAATCTAAACTTTTATCTAGTCTCAGATTTTTATTCGTACTAGTGGGTTTCTTTAGAAGACTAACACATCGGGTTGTGAGCTGGAAAAGAGGTAGTAAAATTTTATCAGCCCACAGTTTTTTATAATTTTATTATTTTTTATTTATTTCAATCATGTATTTTTTTATATTACTTTAGTATAGAGAAGACTTCTTTTTGAAAAATTCAATATATAAGTTTGACCTAAGACTTTAAATATTTTTTGCTATAATCTACATAAAAAGGTTGAAAAAAAATTTAAAGTGTATTCTCAATAGACAGCACGTGATGATTAATCCGGGTTATGAGCTTATGGGGAGGAAATAAAAGCCAGCAAATTACATGACATGTGATTCTTAAGTTTCATCTATCCTTGTTAGCATTCGCCACTCATATTTAACTCTATCATTTTTCGTTCTTCGCGAATTTCGGCGAACGCTTAGCCTAAAAGTTAAGGAACAAGCTAGAGCTCAACACGCTTGATCAAGTCAAAATTTATTCTTATTCTACCCAACAGGTAAGTCAAAATTGTGACAAAATACATATTTTATTTTTGAAATTTTTTTTTATAAATATTTTTAATTTTTTTAAAATTTTGTGTGATAAAACGGGATTAGTGGGATGGAAACAACAGCTGCTAGGCACAATCAAATCGATAGATTCCGCCATACTAAAACTAAACATTGTCCTCAATGTGAGATTCCCCCATACTAATTCCAATGCATATTCTTGATATAAAAGGGTCTCTAGGCAAATCTAAAGCCATTTATTAAGTATGCTAAAGATAAACGTTTAATCGATAAGATTTTAGGATATCGGATTCCCTGAATGAAGCTGAGGATTTGAAGCTCGAATGTATGAATGGACAAAACCATGAACACGAGAGGCTTCAAAATCCGAGCAATCCTGGACAATAAAAATCACAAAACACGAAACACGAGAAAAGAAAAAGGCAAGCCCCCTTACATCAAATGTTAGAAAATAGATAAGAAGATAGAAACGCTTGTTTTTGTTAACCGAGTCACGAGCTTGACTCGTCCCCGAATTAAGTTGTCCATGGGGAATCAAATGGAAAAGAAAATCTCAATTGGGCTTTCATTAATGTTTGGATAAACATTAAAGCACATGAAAGTTCCATCCCGATGATATGCCACCGGCTCTAAGTGGAGATTCGGGATCGTCAGAATCCTATATATACGTATTATATAATCTTTAATACAATGAAAATTACAGATTACCTTTGAGGGCAAAAGGTACCAAAGGAAAATATTCCCAATTATTTATATAGTATAATACGTATATTAACCGAGAAGTATGATTCCCCGGGTCGTTATCCCCAACGACTTATAAAATTGAATCTACGTTTGATGCTCGGACAATGATTTGAATTGGAAACAATGGATGATTTGATTAACTAATTTTATTAATTAAAATTAACAAATTCTAATAATTAAGCATGAAGACAAATAACGGGAAATCAAAATTTAACTAAAAACGCAAAACGGGACCTCTAAATGGAGGTCAAAAACCCTAAATTACTAAAAATAACCCTAACTTAAATTTTTCTTTTTAAATGGACTTTATTTGACTAAAAAGTAAGTTTAATACTAGAACATAACGAGAGTTATAATGAGCGTTAAACCCGAAAAAAACGAGAACTGGGAACGAATCTCGTTCTTAAAAAAACGTAATTTTTGAATTTAGATCTTTTCGAAAGCAAAACTAATTTTATATGAAACTTTTAATAAAAGAAAAGCTTCCTAAAAAAGATTTATATTTTTTTGATTATTTTTCTATTTTTTATGATTTTTTAAAGTTTTTAATGAAAATAAATGTTTAAAAATACTAAACGAACTACAAAAATTCTAGAAAAATTACAGAAAATAGCTTATACTACTTAAAACCTAGGAAAAATAAGTTTATAAACACAGCTTATCAAATAAGCCCTGAAATAAGCTGAAACAACTTATAAAGTGTATAAAGGGAAAAATGTTATAAAGTTAAATTGAATGAGTGTCTACGGTAAAAGACCCAAGGGCACTAGCGGGTAGTGAAGTGTGGTTTGTGTGTGTTTATAAAAGGGTTGAGGTGTTGAGGTCGAGGGTTCGAGCCTTGCTCACCCCCGATTTCCACTTCCCTTTTTTTATTTTTTGAAAATTTTAAAGAACAAAAGTTTTAGCACCATTGAAAGTATACTAAGCCATTTTCAATAAAACAAACTTTTTGTGAAAAACACTAAATCAAGTGTTAAAAAGCATTTAATACGTCAGAATAGTACTTAGCTACGTTTTTTTTATTTTTCTTAAACTATATAAGCTAAGAAACTCTTAATAAGCTAAATTTAAGGACTAAATAAGCTAAGGATATGGCTAAACCTTAGCTAATGAGCTTAAATAGAACTAAAAATTAAGCTACTAAATAAGCATAGAAAACTAATATAGCTAATCTTAAAATCAATTCCCATAAACAGCTTTAAGGACACTTTGTATGCTTAAAAATATAGTAGCATATAAGCACCTTAGGTAACTGGATGCAACTGGACTTTTCTAAAAGGAATAGCTTAAATGCTATAAGAAAATGCTTTTTAAAAAGAGTTAAAAACAAAAAGAGCTTATTAAAAGGAGCTTATGAAATAGGCTGTTTACAGAAATAAAGCTCTTGAGAGTTAAAAAGCTAAATTTCACTAATTTGCTTGCACATAATTCAATTTAAGACCATTTTCATTAATTCAAACTGTTTTGAAAAGCTTATGATATATAGAAGCTAATTTTAATAAGCTACCTTAACTGAAAACACTTTATAAGACTCTAAAGCTATTCGATAAATCAGCAAACTCTGGAATAATAGCACTTAAAAATCAAAAACATATTAAGCTTACAATATCTACATAAGTATAGACTGAAGCTGAGCTTTTGAAAACTAGATAAACAACTTATAAGCTATAATTCTAATTCATAAAATCTATATCTATAAGCTACAAATTCAAAATTTAGAAGCTAATTACTAGTTACTACTGTTTTTGGCTTTTTAGGAATTTTAGAGAAATTTAAAAGCTAAATTTAACTAGTAAACAAGCTAGAATTTTAAAAACCAGTTTTAATCTAACCTATCCTATTTGTAATAAAGAGTTTATGGAATTTTTTCAAACTAAGACCTATTTATAAAACTAGCTTAAATCATGATCAATATAGGGATGCGTTGGAAATGCAGGTCTACCTTTCTTGATGCACTTGGCCTAAGGTTGTGCTGAACCAAATGCTCGGTGACCAAACGAGGTCTCACTTTTGCATTAGACATCTCATATTGATCAATCCTGCAATGAACACTCTCAATGAGTGTGTTTGATCACTTAGCAAGCAAAATTCCAAGCCTAGGAAAGCTTGGATCAAATCTAACTATCTAACTTAAAACAAATACCTCCCCTGGTGCACAGCTTATAAAATCAACCTTAACTTGTTAGATTTTGAAAACTAACTTATGAAAACAACTTTTCTACTGGATTTAAATGATAATGGAACTAACTCAAGCAAATTGCACAACTCAGTTTGACTTTAAGGAGTCAAACACCACTAAACCAAACACTCCTTTATACTAGACAGATTCCATTTAAACTTTAGATTTTAAAATCTAGCTAGCAAAACCTAAATACCAGATATCAAATAGCTTATGACTATTCTAATGAGCTTATATTAATAAGCTAATAAGCAAGAGACACGGATTTAAGAATTATGCTAATTAATTTTTTTAATTTTTATGATTTATGAAATAATATAAAGCAAAATGAAATATAAACTGCACAAGCTGAAAACATATAACTAGACATGATCAAATAAGCACAATATGATAATATAAAGCACAAATAAGCAACTAGAAAGCAGATTAAGCAATTGATAAGCAAATAAGCAAAACTACACTAGGTATTTAGAAACAGAAATTGAAATGAAGACTTACAATAATCTTTAGCTAAACAAAAGCTTAAAAGGCTCAAAGAGCTTGTCTACTAGCTCTGGCTTATTTAAAATAAGCCAGTAAAAGTCCATGGAAGCTCATCCTTTGCTAGCTTCCCTTCCATAAGCTCAAAATCCAATAAGTCAAGGTATTAAACTTATTTTAAGGTTTAAGTAAATTAGGTACTTATTAAAACTCAATTACAAGCTTAGAGACTTGTAAGAGCTTATGAGAGCTTGTTGTGAGCTTTTAAAACAATAGCATACATTTTAGAGTAAAGGAGAGATTATAAGTGAAAAAGCTTATGAAAACTAAACTTAGGATTTAATTAATACTTAAAAATAGATTACAATGCTTTATAAAAGAGACTACAAGAGCTTGAAAAAGTAAAATTACATTTAAGAAAAAACTGCATAAGCTATTTTACTAAGAAAAATTACAGGAAAAAGAGATAAACTGTGTGTGAGTGAATGAGCCTTTTTATAGCCCGAATGAGAAGCTTCTAGGTGCAGGTTCAGTTACACGCTCCTCTCAACATTGGCCTTTGATCATCTCTCAATCATTGGATGCTCCTTAATCACTGTTGGATTAGATTCTTGTCACACGGATTGCCAGCGTGGCAATCCGTGATGTGACACTTGTATGCTTGTTTTGTGAGTGAAATAGTACAAATCCAATCATTTCCTTGTGCTTCTTTTATGTCTACCGTGGCATTCCTCTTGGGTATTGGCCAATGAGATACTTGCGTGACGTTTTAACCTTGTCAAGATGTACTTTGACCCTTGAATTGTTGAATCATGCCTTCAATTTGATTTTACCCTTTGATTATGACGTGTGGTAATTGATGAAGACGACGATGAATAGTAATAAAGGATTTACCTGCCTTTTTTAAACTGTAAACGTTTATATAGGAGGTTTGACCAAGGGGTTTTGGGCCATTGACTTGGGTTGGGCTTGGTATTGTGCTTATTTTTGGGTAAGGAATATGGGCTTGGAGTTATTATAGATAACGGGCTTGGGGTTATAGTTAATGGTTGTTAACTATAAAATGATTTTAGCTCATTTAAAGTTAGGGACCATTTTTGTAATTTGGGATAAGATAAGGGACTGAATTAGGCTACTTTGGTTGGAAGCGATTATTTCTTTTCTGTGACTCTTGACTTTGGTTGACCAAGTTGACTGAAGTTGACCATTCTTGACTTTGATAGCATTCTCCTGGATTTTTTGCGTGCTCTTCCGTTCCCGTGTCCGTGTTTGCCCGGTTTTAACCGTTTTCTTGTGATTTTTGCTTTATCCGTACCTACACAATAAGAAAGACAAAACAAGCAATATAAAGCTCTTTATGCATAATTTTGCATCTTTTTACGGTCTATTTTGATTAAAAACGGATATGTGTTTTCACACATATCAAAATTCTCCAAACTAAGCGATTGCGTGACACGCAATATTATATGCTTTATAACCAAATACCTCAAAACTTCTCCAAACTAAACCTTTGAAAAGTAGCAAAGATTATTGTGTGAGAGGTTTGAGATACAAGTTATATAAATACACCCGATTTCCTCATTTCTAATTTTTTAATTTTTTTTGATATAATATATTTTTGACTTCGTTTATTTCCATAACTGTTTGGGATCATAGAACAAGATGCATGTTCGATTACTGATGAATGCCCCTTAAAAGATAAATCAATCGTTCCCGACTTTTCACTTATCGTCAACCAGCTTAAAACAAATCACAGCTAAATATCGTAAGGATGCATCTAACGCATACTCAAATATGTAACTTGTGAACTTTTATCCCGACAATTATTTATTATCCTTAAGTGAGTGTGCTGTCTTGAATTTTTAACCATTGATCAACTTTTTGCAACATACAATGCTTTACGTTCCTACTTTAGAATAATGAGTTTTATTTAAGGCGTGAGATCTATCCCCATGTAGAGACTTTTGTCTCGACAACATACCCAACCTTATCGCTAAGTGAAGGCTTTGACACACACAGAGATAGTATCCGGGCTCTCGGCATTAGGTTTCAAAAAACTCTCAGGGTTTCCCGGGATGATTCATTGCTTATAAAATAGATGTGATGTCAAAGTGCATAATGCATATTTGAATTTAAATCAAAAAGAATTCATATTTTTTAATTTGAAATTAACTATTTAGAATTTATGCAATTGTAACTCGATTTTGAAGGGTGCTCGAATCTTTATTGAGCTATGTGGCTTTCTTTTTGACTAGGCTTTCGTTCTCGGCACATCCTTCATATCTTTTATGCAGCAAAATTTTATCAGTTCGGGATCTTTATTTGACTATGGGCTTTCTTTAGAGGACTACCACATCGGTTGTGAGCCGGCAAGAGGTAGTAAACTTTTATCAGCCCACAACTTTTATTATTATTATTATTTTTTATTTTTATTTTTATCGATTATTTATATATATATTATTATATATATAATATATATACTATATATATATTTATTATATTATATTTTTTATTTAAGAAGACTTCTTTTTTTTTGAAAATTTCAAGTATAATTGAACCCATGGACTAAAATTTTTGCTAATATATATTACATTACATAAATAATTTCTTGATTTAAGTTTAATTTCTCATAAAACCAGCCGTTTGTTAATCCGGTTAAGTGAGTATGGGGGATAAAAGCAACAAGTTACATACATGAGCTCTTAAGATTTCCAAATAATCTTTGTTTAGCATCCTACTCATACTTAACTCTATCATTTTTCGTTCTTCGCGAATTAGCGAACGCTTAGCCTAAAAGTTAAGGAACAAGCTAGAGCTCAACACGCTCGATTGGGTCAAAATTTACTCTTATTCTTACCCAGCAAGAAAATCAAAATTGTGACAAAACACTTATTTTATTTTTGAAATTTTTTAAATTTTTTCATATTTTTGAAAATTTTGGTAGGAAAACGGGGTACGTGAGAACACGGGTAAAAGTAGGTAAGATCATATCTAAGATATACTACCCCATACTAAAGTCAAACATTGTCCTCAATGTTTCCTAGCCTAAGACTTAAAAAACCCCATACTAGAACTCAAAAAGGTCGGATGTATAACTCAAACATGAAAAGAGTATCACAAATATCTTAAGCCGTTTATTAAGTGTGCTAAAAGATAAATGTTAGACGATAATAATCTTTAAGGATATCGGATTTCCCTAAACTAATGGCAAGCAAAGGCTAGGAAGCTCGAGTGGACCGGGACAAAACACCGAACACGAGAGTCTTCAGAAAAATTTGGGTCAATCCTGCAAACAATCACAAGTACAAACAACAAACACAAAGAACGGAAGAGTACAAGCCTTTTCACCACACATTAGAAAAATAGGCTAGAAAGAAAAGTGGAAAATGGATAAGCATTGGGTGCCTCCCACGAAGCGCTTTGTTTTTGGTAACCGAGTCACATAGCTTGACTCGATCCCTGGGAAAGTCTAGAGATCCGGGACAACCATAGTTGGTGTGTCCCCTCCGAAGTAGTGCTTAAGTCGGTGGCAGTTCACCTTGAAATTTGATCCGTCGGAGTGAGATAATTTTGCAGTGCCATATGGAAAAACTTTAGTTATGGTGAAAGGGCCAGACCATCGGGTTTTAAGCTTTCCCGAGAATATTTTTAGACGAGAGTTAAAAAGCAAGACTTGATCACCAACATTGAAAATGCGGTTTTTGATCTTTGAGTCGTGAAGCTTCTTTGTCCTCTCCTTATAAATCAAAGAATTCTCGTATGCTTGATCACGAAGCTCATTGAGTTCATTAAGTTGCAGCTTACGGTAATCGCTCGTGGTTTTAAGATTGAAATTAACATGTTTTAATGCCCAATATGCTCTATGCTGTAATTCAATAGGTAGATGACACGGCTTTCCATACACGAGCTTGTAAGGGGTGCAACCAATTGGTGTCTTATAAGCGGTATGAAATGCCCATAGAGCGTCATCAAGCCTATCGGACCATGAGGCACGGTTCTCTCCAATTGTTCTTTCTAAAATACATTTTAACCTACGATTTGATACCTCGACTTGACCACTCGTTTGAGGGTGGTAAGCGGTAGAAAGACGATGAGTGACCCCATACTTAGACATTACTTTAGCAAATTTGTCATTACAGAAATGGGTCCCACAATCGCTTATAATAGCTCTTGGTGTTCCAAATCGGGCAAAAAGAGATTTTAAAAACTTAACTATAACTCTAGCATCATTTATGGGGAGCGCCTTGGCTTCAACCCATTTGGATAAATAAACAACTGGACGGAAATGGTCCCATAAAGTCTATGCCCCAGACATCAAAGATTTCACACACTTGGATGGAATTTTGTGGCATCTCATCTCGTTGTGAAATTTTTTCCTGACGCTGGCATGAGTCACAGTTTTTGACTAACTCATGGGCATCTTTGTAGATTGTGGGCCAATAAAATCCAGAGTCAAAAACCTTTTTGCGAGTAGATGTCACCATAATGTCCCCCGATGGTCCACTATGCGAGGCTGTGAGGATGTCCGACAGCTTCTTGGCCTGAAACACATCCGCCGGAATGCGGATCACTTGATCCGCACATGTTTTGAATTAGATAAGGGATCGTCCGCAAAAATCAGTGTTTTGACATCTTTGAAAAATCGTATTTCTGCTAAGTTGGACATTCCTTGACAATGAAATTCCCCGCGTGGTAATTTGCATAATCGGCAAACCACGGGGTACTTGGGTCACCACAGTAAGGACACCATATTAAATAATGTGTTTCGAGAGGAAAATTTTTGATTAATTCCTTGGATCGAAAACATTTTCATACGGTTTTCTAAATCGGACAAATGATCGGCTGCATAGTTCTTAGCTCCCTTCGTATCATACTTTAAAATCGAATTCCTGAAGGAGTAGAACCCATCTTAGCAATCTTGCTTTGGCATCTTTCTTAGCAAATAGGTCCTAAGGGCGGAATGGTCATTATACTCTATGACTTTTTTATTCATGACGAGGTATGACCGAAAATTTTACAAAAGCGTACACCACAGGCTAACATATCCTTAGTTTTTTTTTATTGTTTTTTGTGGTGTAGTTTTGATTCCGCCTCAGTCATCGTTTTTCTTGCATAATGTATAGGCCTGAAGTGTTTCTCAATTCGTTACCCCAGAACCGCACCTATGGCATAGTCGCTAGCATCGCACATAAGCTCAAAGGGCTGGTCCCAGTTTGGGGCAATCAGAATTGGAGCTTCGGTTAATTTCTTCTTTAAGGTCTGAAAAGCTTGAATGCATTCCTCCTAAGAAATAAAAGGTAGTGTTTTTTCTCAAGAGAGATGTAACATGGGTCGAGAAATTTTTTGAAAAGTCCTTGAATAAATTCTACGGTAAAAACCTGCATGTCCTGAGAAAACTCTAATACCTTTACGAGTAGTTGGGTGAGGTAATTTAGCAATGCACGACCTATATTTGGCTTTGTCGACTTCTATTCCTTTTTCTTTGAAATATTTTTTTTTTTTTTTGTACCAAGTACTATGCCCTTCTTTCACCATAAATAGCTTTTCCCAATTAGATCCAAATTATGACTACACCCCGTTTAAGCATCCTCTCTAAACTGGAAAGGCATGTTAAGAAAGAATTTCAGAAAACTGAAAAGTCATCCATGAAAACTTCCATTGTCTTTTCAATCATATCATGGAAAATAGCCATCATACACCTCTGGAACGTACCTGGTGCATTGCATAAGCCAAAAGGCATGGGGCGATAAGCAAACGTTCCGTATGGGCAGGTGGAATTGTGTCTTTTCCTGTCTTTTCGATCGCGATTTGGTAATGTGAAATAACCCGAGAAATCATCAAGGAAACAATAGTATTCATTTCCTGCGAGTCTCTCAAGCATTTGATCCATAAACGGCAAAGGGAAATGGTCTTTTCGGGTGGCTTCGTTCAACTTACGATAATCAATACAAACTCTCCATCCCGTTACAAGTCTAGTTGGTACTAACTCATTTTCATCATTGGTCACTATACGTTTTATTTTTTTTCCCGCCCTCCCCTATCTTTGGCACACAGATGCAACTGGGCTCACCCAAGACTATCCCGAGATTGGGGTAGATTTATCCAAGCGTCAAGAAGTTTTTCACTCATTCTTAATGACATCATGGGATCTTTGATTACCCTTCTCTAATGTTGGACCGCTGGTTCATAATTCCTCTCCATTATGAATTTTATGAGAACAAATATTCCGGGTTAATACCCTTTATTGTCGAAAGTTTCCAAGCAATAGTCTTGCTTTCGGACTTAAGAACCTTTATGATAGCGGGTCTTTCATTTACACTAAATCTTTGGCATGATGACTGTTCAACTTGTGTTGTCTTCCAAAAAAGCATATTCGAGATGAGCGGTAAAGTCCCTTAAGTTCAACCTCAGGAGGTATCATCAATTAAAGATTAGCAGTTTTGGCTTCACATAGATTAAGTTCCTATCAGATTTCTGGCAATAAATTCCTTGGTTCGAGGTGGTGAAGGATCATATTAAGGATTGCTTTGAGAATAAGAATGTCTCTCTTCTGGGTCATAATATATTCATCAACTTCTGGTGAAGTGTGATCGACGCTAGACAAGAAAAGCAACAGCTTCTTCTAGAAGTAGAAAAATCACTATCCCCGAAAGGAGTGAGGATTCAGAGAAGAATTGAAACTATCGGTCATTATCGAGTAGGATTGCCACTGGCGATCATGTCTGAAAATCCTAGAACTTCCTGAGAATACTCTTCACAAGCTAATTCAACAACGTCGATTCGATTCGCCCGTCATATCATTATAATTAACCGAGTATCTCGAAGTTTGATCAAGATTATAAGTAATTGCCTCATTGTCTACTCTAAGGGTTAATTCACCTTCGTACACGTCTATCAAAGCACGACCGGTCTTAAGAAAAACACCTCCGGGGTGAGGGAATTAATGGAGGTACGCGATGGAGTGGTTCAAAATCTACGACCACGAAGTCGGCTGGAAACTGGAATACACCAACTTTAACGTTGACATCTTTAGCAATACCAATTGGTCGTAAGATCGAACGGTCCACTAGTTCTAGTGTCATGCACGTCGGAGTCAGGTCTGGAAGGTTAAGCTTTTTCCACACGGAAAATGGCATGAGATTTATGCTTGCGCCAAGATCGGCCAAGGCTAAGCACTCATCCATTCCGGGAAATTTACATGGAATAAGTAATCTGCCATGTCACCAAGTTTTTTCGCAATAACATGTTATAGACCCCGAGCAATGTTCGTTCAAAGGGGTTCTAGCCATCTCACTAAGCTTTTCTTTATTTCCAATTAAGGCTTTAAGAGTTAAAGCAAACTTGGGGCAGTAAAGTCAAAGCAACCATGAAACTAATTGTCGAAACACATATCTTTGAATATTTTCATAGAATTTCTCTTTTTGTTTCGACAAACGATTCACGGCGCTTCTCATCATTTCGCCTTGAAGGATAAGGAATTGACGGTTTTGGGTTAGGCATCGGTGACTAACTGGAACATCAACTGGCTCAGAAACTGGATTTTGGTTTTCAACTAGACAAACCAAAGGTTTGGTACGTCCTTTCGATAATTCCAATGTTAGAAGGAAAACAACTGTGTCCCTAGTCACCTTGTTCAACGTACCACTACTCTAGGAGAAATAGGAATCTTAGGTCCGTTTTAAGCAATACCACTTCTGGTAGTAATACCCTTCAAGTCTTCCTTCGGGTTAGTAACCGTGTTACTTGGAAGAGTACCTGAATTTGAAGACGAAGCGGTATTGGAATTTACGAACTTAGAAAGCATCTCCATTAAATTTGTCATCTGGTTTTGTAAATCTTGGCCCTGATTTTGCATATTTCTCAATACAACATCATTATCCTTGACCTAATTCTCAAAATCGGTCTTTGAAACACCTTGCATTTGCTGAGCAGGAGCTTGATAAGGTTGAGCTTGGTAAACTGGTGGTTGGGTTGATACACTTGTCCTTGGTAAAAGTTATTTCCATGGTTTTGATTGAAATTGGTTCCTCGATTTTGGTTGAAATTATTTCCTTAATTTAGATTGCAACGGTTTTGATTATTATGGAATCGGAGTAAAACAGGATGTCGGATTGGTTTGTGCAACCATCGGAGGACTGAGAATTGGTATTCTTTGATTTAAAATTGGTTGCGGCAGCTTGTGAAACAACTCATGAATTTGTCTCGATAAATGTTGCATCGATGGCTGGACCAATGTTCTATAAGAATGAGCACTCCACAAGTTACACAACTCTCTCGACAATATTTACGGTGTGGAGCTTAGGCTTTTTGTTGTCGATAGCATAGACTCATCATATTTCGTTAAGTTCGAAACTTCGGTTGTAAGAGCAGCAACATCTGGTGAAAATTCCGGGAGTAATTGAATTCTAACTCACGTAGCAACACTGCTTTGTTTCGTAAATGTACGAACCTTGGATTATACTCTCTAAAATTCTCAAAGCATTCACGAGGCCATCCTTATCCAAAAAGTTTTCCACCCACACATAATTCAATGATCTTGATCATTACATTCAAAGCATTGTAAACGTATCTAGTTGATGTAGATTCTAAAAATTCGTGATGTAGGGCATGCTCGAAGATGTCATTAAATCGATCATCCTTATATAGATTATTCGTCCGAATCTTTTTTTAAATCTCGTGATTTCATTCTAAGATTTTTCGTTTTGAAGGAGGAAAAATTGATAATGAATTTTGAAACAAGATCCTCCCATGTCCAAAATGATCGAGGAGGTTTCCTTTTTCTAGACAAATGGAAAAATTGGAAAAAGCATAGCCTTATTGACGTGCTCGGATGCTGGGAATCACATGGTTGAGGTGATCTTATTGAAATATTGGATGTGAGCATTGGATCCCTCTTTATCATATCCGAAAAACTTTTGTTTGAACAAGATTGACAAACAGGCTTTAACTCAAATTAGCATTGATTTCAGGAATTACAAATTGGCATCCTCGACCCCTGACTCTATTGTACTTTTAGTTTCTAGCGTCTTGCTAGACTCTTTTTTATATATATTCCATCTTTGCCGTTCAAAAAAAAAATGAAATGGTTGAACAACAGCCGGTTGGGCTTGTTGTTGACGGTTACGGTTGCGGGTTTGAGAACGAGTGCGCATGCACAAAGTAGAAAAAGAAAATTTAAACTAATTTTTTTATTTTTTTATTTTTTTTATTTTTATTTAAACAAACTATTTTAACGGATAACGAGAAGACAACTTAAACCAAATAATCAAATTTACTTCACGGTAGCTCTTAAAAATTTTACTTTTTAAGGTGAGCCGTATTTCGTAAATGACACAAATGGCAAGTTTTTAAATCTTTGATTCGAGTTGGGAACTTACTAATGGATAATACCTCAATTGAAGGTATTATTTGTTGGTGTTCTTGTATCAACTTTGTTTATTTTATTTTTTTATTACGGACAATTTTTAATATTTTTGATTTTTTTTCTTTTTATATTTTTTATATGATAATTATACTAAAGAAAGGAAAAATATTTTTTTTACTTTTTTGTATTTTATAATTTTTTTTATTTTTTTATTTTTTAACAAAACAAAACTTTCAAAAATGAAAGGGTCTTCAAATCACGATCAACAAACTTCAAACGAGAGAATCTTAATCACAATTCCCCGGCAGCGACGCCAAAAATTGATATGTATAAAATAACACACGTAAAAATATAAAATATATAATACGGTGGAAAATTACCAGATTACCCTTGAGGACAAAGGTAAAAAAGGAAATTCTTCACAAATATATATAATATAATATAATACGTATATTAACCGGGAAGTATGATTCCCCGGGTCGTTTCCCCAACGATTTATGAAATTGAATCCACGTTTGATGCTCGGACAATGATTTGAATTGGAAATAAGGAATGATTTGATTATCTACTTTTTAAAAGTTAAAATTTAACAAACTCTAACAATTAAGTAAGAAGACAAATAACGGGAAATCAAAATTTAACTAAAAACGCAAAACGGAACCTATTTAGAAATAAGCTTGACGAAAATGGAATCGTGTCTAGAAATAAAGCTAGCTTAGTTGCACAAGGTTATAATCAACAAGAAGGAATTGATTATGACGAGACATGTGCTCCGATAGCTAGATTAGAATCAATTAGGATTTTATTAGCTTATGCTGGTGCGTTATATTTTAAATTATTCTAAATGCACGTAAAAAGTAAATGTTAGGTTTATGAAAAGTGTCGATTATGTGGTTTTATTATTAGACTTTATTTTGTTTAGTTTAATATAGCTTGTAATAAGGTTTATTATGCTTTAAGTAAGAAATAGCATAATAACCAAAGTCTAATTAAACCTAAATTGAATTTTTCTTTTTTAAATGGACTTTAATTGACTAAAAAGCAAGTTTAAAGAAAACTAGAACAAAAACGGATTTGAAATGAGACTTAAAACACGAAAAACGAGAACGAGAACGAATCCCGTTCTTTAAAAAATGAAATTTTGCAATTTAGACCCTACGAAAGCAAAACTAATTTTCCTATAAACTTTATGATAAAATAAAATTTTCTAAAAAAGATTTATATTTTTTTGATTATTTTTCTATTTTTTATGATTTTTTAAAGTTTTTAATGAAAATAAATGATTAAAAATACTAAACGAACTATAAAAATTTTAGAAAAATTACAGGAAATAGCTTAAACTAATTAAAACCTAGAAAAAATAAGCTTGAGATCACAGCTTATTAAATAAGCCACGAAATAAGCTGAAACAGCTTAATAGGCTTATAAGAGGAAAATGAGTATAAAGAATTAATAGTGCAAGAGTCTAATGGAAAAGACCCAAGGGCACAGCGGTAGTGAGTGTGGTGTGTATGTTTATAAAAGGGTTGAGGTGTTGAGGTTGGGGGTTCGAGCCTTGCTCACCCCCGATTTCCACTTCCCTTTTTTTAAAAAAAACTCAAAAGAACAAAGTTGTAAAGGACAACTTTTTAAGCTACTTTAATAAAGAAACTATAAGCTGAAACTCAAAAATAAGCTCTCAAAAAGCTTTTCAAGTTGCTGTTAACAGAAACTTGGCTTTTAAGAGCTAAAAAGCTAGTTTTTACTTAAAAGCTTGCACACTACTCAAATTAAGCTTAATTTTAAAACTAAAAGCTGTCCTAGAAAGCTTATGATATGTAGAAGCTAATTATGAAAAGCTAAATTAACCAAAAACACTATAGGACTCCTAAATTTAATGATCAAAACAGTAAACTCAGAAATAAGCACTTAAGACTTAAAAACTAAATAAGCTATAACCTAGAATAAGCTAAAACAGAAGCTTAATTTTTGAAAACTTAATAACCTACACATAAGCTATAAATTCAAATTATAAAAGCAAATACTATAAGCTAAAAATCTAAACTTAGAAGCTAGGATCTACTTGCTACTGTTTTTGGCTTTTTGAGATTTTTTTATTGAACTTTGAAAGCTGATTTATCCTATGTAATAAGCTTAAATATGAAAAACAAGTTTTAATCTATATTAACCTATATGTTAACTATAACCCTACTGATTTTTAAAAGCTAAAAACCAAATAAGCTATCCTAATTTTGATCAAAAACCACTGCAGTTTAAGACTGCAGTGGTGTCTATCTGATGCAAATGGCAAAGAGGCAAAACCAATATTGCAGGTGACCAAGTTTGTCAATCCTGCACTAGACACTCTCAATGAGTGTGTTTAAACTCAACACAAACAAGATCCAAGCTCAATGAGGCTTGGATCAAAATTTTAACAAGCAAAGGAAAGGGAAAATTCCCCTGGTGCAGGAACAAAGAGATTAAGCCTCAAAATTTTCTTAAACATAAACTAATGATTCAAACCTTTTTAAAACTTATTTAATTATGAAAATGAAGCTGACCAAATTGAAAACACAAACTTATTTTGACTTATGAAGGTCAAACTTCATTAATCCAAACACCCCTTTAACTATGGCAACTTTCATTTAAACAAGCAAACTTGAAATCTAATGAACATAATTTGATAACCAGATAATGCACAATTTATAATAAGCCTAATAAGCAATCCTAAGCATATAATAAGCCATAAACAATAAGCTACACTATTTTTGGTTTTTTTTTATAATTTTTAAGACAAGTTAAGACAAATTATAAGCTAGACTATAAAAAACTAAAACAGATAGCTAAATATGATGAATAAGCACAAAGAAGCAGAATAAAGCTCAAATAAGCAACTAGATAAGCATATAGGCAAATAATAAGCAAATTTAAGCTAGGAATTTAAAAACAAAATAGTAAATAGAGAACTTACTTAAGCCTTAGCTTAACAAAGGCAAAATTTGCTCAAAGAGCTTATCAACAGCTCTGGCTTATCAAAGATAAGCCAGTAAAAGTCCTTGGAAGCTCATCCCTTGCTAGCTTCCCTTCCATAAGCTTAAGAGTCCAATAATCAAAGTATTAAGCTGATTTTAAGGTTTAAGTGAATTAAAGACTGAATTGAGCTCAATCACAAGCTTATAGACTTGTGAGAGCTTATAAGAGCTTATTGGTCCGTACACTATCACTAGAGCTTATAGAGAGCTTTTGACAAATTTATTAAAGAAAACTCAAATTTCATTAACTAAAAAGGCTTGATTACATTACTTGAAAAGAAAATTACAAAAGTTTAAATGAAAATTACATTGACTTAAAACTTAAAAGCTTAAGCTAAATTTCCTAAAAATCTAAAAGCTAAAAACTAACTCCCCCTTTGTGTGTGAGAGTGTGAGGCTATAAATAGCCTGTTGATGAAGCTTCTAGGAGCCTTGGTTGTTACACACTCCTCTTGATCTCATCCGTACATTCTCTCAATGATTGGAAGAGCAATCTTAGCCGTTGGATCACATCATATCTCACACGGATTGCCAGCTTGGCAATCCGTGATTGAGACAGTTTGTGCTTCTTTTGAGAGTGTATCAAGTACAAATCCAATCATTTCCTTGTGTTTCTTTTATGTCCACCGTGGCATTCTTTCTTGGGTTTGGCCAATAGGAGCTTTGTATGACGTTTTAACCTGCCCATGTGTTCTTTGTCACCTTAATTACCCATCTTAGCCCTCAATTGTGAAATGCCCTTTGAATTGACCCTGGGTGAAAAGGTAGAAGACGATCTACAGTAAAAATGGATTTTCCTGCTTTATTTTTTAACTATAAGGGTGCGTTTGATTTGTGTTAACCCGGGGTTGACTTGGGTTTGGGTCGGGTTATAAGGGATTTGGGCTCGGGCTTGGTTTTCGATTTGTTATAAAAAGTTAACGGGTGTTAACTTTTATTAATAGAAGTTAACACCGTTAGGCTTTAAGGGCTATTTTTGCAATTTGGATTATCTTGAGGGATTGATTTGGAAATTTTTGGGTTTTGTTTTTTAGTGAGTTGACCATTTGACCTTTTGACCAAGTTTGACTGAAGCTTGACTATTTGACCTTGATAGCTTTATCCTGGCTCTTTTGTGCTCTTCCATTTCCCGTGTTCGTGTTTGTCCGGTTTTGACCATTTTCTTGCGATTTTTGCTATATCCGCACCTACACAATCACAAAGACAAAACAAGCAATATTCAAGCATTTTAAGCACAATTTTGTCTTTTTAGGGTCTATTTTGATATAAAATGGATATGTATTTTTACACATATCATTTTACTTTTAATTTCAACCGTTAAGTTAAATCGCGTAAATCAAAAATCAACAATTAACGTAAACCGGCATTTGACAAATATATGTTTACGTCAATTATGTGTTATATAATTATTACGAAGATAATTTATAACGTTTATTATTTTATTCTTATACTTTACGTAAAACGCTTACGTTTTGTGTTATGAACTTTCATACATGCATGTAAACCATACCACCTTTTACCAATACCCACAATACTTATACCTTATCAAAATTTATTATTTTCCTCCTCCTAAATACTTATAAACCAGCCCCTTATGATATATACACAATATATGCAAAATACCACAAAGTCTTCTACTTACAAAATATCTTACCAACTATTCTTCACTTTTCTTCCAACCTTCTTACACTTCTTCCAACCTTCTTACACTTCTATCAACTTTCTTACACCACCACACCACCCACTCTCTATTTCTTACAAAACCACGCCCCCTTCCTTGATTTCATGAAATTATTGTACCATTTTACCTACTAGATATTTCTTATACTTGTATATAAACAACTAGATTTTTCTATCTCATTTCATCACTTGCAAAATTACAAAATCTCTCTTGTTTCTTTCTACCCACAGCTCAAAAATAAGCCATAACAATTCCATAGTTTTCCATTTTCTTGATATTACAAGCAATCTAGTGTGTTCAAGGTTGATATCTATGGTGTTTCAAGGTGTTTTCAAGTTTGGGTTTCAAGATTGTTGATCCCACTTCAATAAGGTTTTGTTATGCTAGATAAATCTAACACAACTATAGTAGAAACTTTGTTAAGATTATGCAGAATCTAATCTTTAACCAATAAGAAGAATTCTTAACGAAACAGTAACTCTATAAACACAATTCTATGAACACACAATTCAACAAACAGTAAAAGCTCCAATATTATTATTATAAATAATACGAATACTCTCCTAGTATTAGGGTTACAAAACCTTGAAGCTATGATAACTCTATGAATGACTCATTTGGATTTGATACAGATACAAAACTCTATGCCCTAGGACCTCCTTTTATACACCAAGGAGTCCTAGTCAATTCATAATATATTTCTAAAACTTAGAATATTCTCTATGATCTATTCTATAAATAACTAATACTTATCACGTAAGTAATCTTGATCTCTAATCAATCTTTATCCTTTCTTCTGTCTTTATCCATTCTCTTCTGACAGTAGAAACTCTTTCAGCAGTCTTAATCTTTGAGCAGTTGTAACTTTTGTACTAGCAGCATTAACTTAGCACCAGCAGTAGTAACTTATACACCAGCAGCATTAACTGTGTACAAGCAGTAGTAACTACTTAGAATATTTTCTTCAATCTTCACCAGCAGTACTAATTTTATACTAGCAGCACTAACTACTTAGCATATTTTTCATTAAAGTTAATGAACATCACTGACTTTAGCTTAGCAGCAGTAACATAAACCTTAGCAGCAGTAACTTCAAGATCATTAATAAGTCTTTTAATCCCAACAATCCTCCCCTAAACTTGATATTCATCTTCAAAATCATCAAGTTTCTTCATTGAAAGCTTCATTAATCACCAGGAGGATGCTTCCAAACACTTTCGTTGATTCATAAGTTGTATTTATGAGAAGTATCAGAAGCCTGATATACCATTTCACTCAAAAATATCACTTGAAGCTTCTTTGTTTAACAAATCAGTAATTCTAGCAGTGTAAAGGGGATATCTCTTTCTACCAGCATATAATGAGCACATGGTGCATGACCTTAAAGAATGAACTCTACATAGTCATATATTTTCCAATCCAACACTCTGTAATCCTGTTGATTCCTCCATACTGTATCTTCTACATGAGGTTCAAACATTACCTTTAAATCACCCCATAACACTCTCTTATAGCCCTCCTCTGGCCTTGTTGACCCATGCTTAGCTTTAATAATTTCTATTCTTCAAAGTTTCCAAATCATCCCTGTCCAAAGCTTTTGAGTCAAATGACTGAAGACTACGAACATCTTTGAACATCCATCAGCCCTGATTATCTGGTAATAAGCTTTTCCTTTCCTTCTTTATTGGATCTTCCAGTCAATAAAGCTTGGAGACTTTAACAGCCAAGATTAATAGCATCAATTTGCTACTATTCCTCTTCATCAAGAACAATATCTATAAGACGTTAATCTTAGCTGCATCTTGATCATCATCCACTTCAGTTATTTCTTGAACATCATCCACCTTTTGCTTTTTAGTGACCTCTTATTCTAGCTTAGTGCCTGCTCTCTTTAAACTCTCTTCTACCAACTCAGTTCTGTAGATAACAAAGGTATTCACCCTTTTCATTGCTTTTTTAAACAATTCTTGAATATTGGCAAAGGACTTGTTCTTCAAGTCTTTGGGCTTCCATCCTTCCATGTTTTTTAGATAAGTACACATGATACTCCTTTGTTGAGCTCTTGTTGGTGGTTGTTGTGAAGAAACTATTGGTGTAGGTGCTTGCTCCTGTTCATGAATAACAATCTCTTTATCCTTGGGTCTTGTGCTAGCAGCTGTAATTGTTATAGCAGCAGTTGTTGTAAGTGTTGGTGTTATTGTTATTGATTCACTTAGATTTCTGAAAGCAATGCCTTGAGTTGGTAGTTTAGCACTTTTCAGTTCAACAAGTGCTCTAGCCAAAGTAATCTCATCATCAGTTATAACAGTTGTTGTAGTTGTAGTTGTAGCAGCACTAACTGGAATTGTACTGGCAGTACTAACTGTTGTAGCAGCAGCATTAACTTTTCTTAAGCAGTTTTAACACATCTACATTAATCAACAAGCCACCTCATCACCATCTAAGTCATTAACACCAAACATATCTTCATCGTTATGAACATTTACCAAGTACATGTATTTATTAGCATCAATATCAGCTATCCTCCCCTGTTTGGATGCATCCTCCTCACCCAAACCTTCTTCATCAGAGGATTTCACTCTTCTAGATGAACCAACCTTGTATAATCTTTTAAGCCCATGAGGTCTTGACCTCTTTTTCTGTTCAAGCTTCTTGACCATTCTCTTTAAACTAACAATCTCTTCAGCTTGTGTGGTCTGTGTCTGCTCCAAATCAAGAACTCGTTGTTGTAAATTGGTACATAATTCCAGTAATTCATTTTAGTTTTTCAGACTATCCTCACCACTTTGAAGTGTGTTACCTCTTGCGAGCAGTGGATCATTAGATGTTTTAGATATATTCTCAAACCTAGTTTGAGCAATGATATCCCCCATGGTTTCTTGGCACCTGGGACCACTACCTGAACTAGTTCCTATGAAACTTGGTTCATTAAGTGTTTCCTTGGAATCGGTGTCTTATTTATGTTACCAAATGTCCCCAGATCTGCTTCTAAGGCTAGCAGCAGTAGTTGGCAACCCTCTTCAAAAATTGAACTGCCATCCCACTCCCTCATTACAAGCCTTATCATGCTACATTGGTAGTAGGACCACTAGGATGAAGGTACCTCATATCCTTTCTCTCTTATGACTCCTAGGTTTTTTGTGTTTTGGTGGTTGAGAATGATGAGGTTGAATAATGTGTGTGTGATGCTGAACCTTCACCTATTTCTTCTTGAGCTTGTACCACCATTGTTGGAAATAAGGGTGTGACTCTACTAGAAAATCCTTTCCCTACCCTTTTCATATTCCTAAATATCATCTAGTAATGAGAGGGAGCAATATATCATTCATCATGAGTTGCATTCCTTCCAGTTGCTATATCCAAAAACCACTTGTACAAACCTGGATACATCAAAAATTTTGCCCACATTATCCCAAAGATTTTTATAATTTTTTTTTCCTGTTTCAATACTTTCAAAAAATGTAATTTTGAAAAAGTTGGAACTTCTTGTTTTGTTAGCTAAACAACTTAATTATAGAGAGCCATAGCGCTACAAAACACATTCCATGCTGTATCTAGAACTTAGGCCACTGCAAATAGTATGAAATAAGGTATTTCCATTTTGACAAAATAAGCCTATAGAAAGTAAGCTTTGTGAAATTTTCTCATACCCAATTAATTGTAAGTTGTTCAAAGATGATAGCCATTTGGGTAGACAAACGATCAACACCTTTCCAGCATCTTCTAGTTAAGATTTCGTTCTTACAAATCGACACAGTAATGATGATCTTTTTCATGCCACTATGGCTTGTAACAGTACTTCCGCCATTGACCAGTTTCACTCTTGACAGTAGGCCTAAAATTGTTCAAGTACACGAAGTATATATTGTAGGATTAACCGTTATGCAATGCTTTATAGTATGTGTCTTTAAGAAAATCCACAATTTGTTTAAAACCCGTCACTTTATGCGGGTTTATGACAAGTACTCGACCATGTTGTGGGTATCAACAAACTTAGGGTTCGTCATTGTGCTGGGTTTTGATGATGGATGGATAAATTGAGTAAGGTTTCTGATTAAATAAGATATAAGAAGAGTGAAATCATTCGCTTAAATTAGTGGATTGAAAACCTATAATCGAAGTATTTTTATAAAAATAGCCCTCAATAGCAATAACCATCACCAACATAGTAAGTTTAATGCCTAACATCATTAACTTTCGACAATAGTAGTAAATAATGCCTAGCAATCATTAACTTTCACCCAGCAGTAGTAAGTTATGCCTAACAAACCAGCAATTAAACTTGCACCAACAGTAGTAAGTTTATGCCTAGTAGCATTGACTTTCACCAGCAGTAGTAAGTTTATGCCTAGCAGCATTAACTTTCACCAGCATTAACTCTAATTCAATTCCAAACACTCTGTCTGTTTTTAATATATTCAACTCTCATTCTGTTTTTCAACTCATCACTTCTATCAATTCTTTTTCTCACCAAATCACTCTGTCTGTTTTTACACAGCTCTCTTTCTGTTTTTATTCTCACCAACTCTCTTAATTCTTTTTATCATCAAATCACTCTGTCTGTTTTTACACAGCTCTCTTTTATCATCAATCTAACACTTTTTTTTGCGTTTCCTGCAAAATGTTAGTCTAAAAACCAAGAAAACACAAGCCATAGCAATTTTCACAATTATCACAGTATTAATTATACCTAGCAGTATTAAGTATAACTAACAGTAGTAACTCAGCAGTATTAAGTATAACCAGCAATACTAATTATACTTAACAGCATAAACTTTTAATGACATGAATAACAGTACTAATTCATACAAAACTCTACAAAAACATAAAGAGATAAAAGACTTTAAAGATTCATCATTCTAATACTAACAATCAAATATTAAAATCTACTTATATCAAAAGCTTTTATAAGCAAATCTGCAACATTCTTGTCAGTATAGATTTTGACCATTTGAATCAATTTCTTTTCATTGCTATCTCTAATAAAATGAGGTCTGATCTCTATATGCTTTATTTTTGAATGAAAAACATGATTTTTAATTATGCAAATATTACTATTATTATCAATAAAGATCATGGTATGCATAAAATTATACTCATAGTCAAGTAGTTGATTCTGAATCCAAAGCACTTGTCCACAACAACTTGAAGCAGCCACATACTCAGCTTCTATTATGGAATTTGTAACCAATGTCTGTTTCTTGCGCTGCCAT
>BQNB010008991.1:0-35000 GCA_026074375.1 Tanacetum coccineum
TTGAGTAGCAGTAACAAGTGCTAGTGGATTTGCAATCATTGATATCTTCTCAGCACGGATTTCATTAACTTCCTTTTAATATTGTTTCAAAATGTCAAAGAGCTTGTGATATTATGTCCAAGTCTTGAGTTTGCTTGACAATTGTTACAAATCTTGACCATTCTGGTTGAAGTTATTGAAGAATCTGACACTTGCATAGTAGCAACTTCCAACTGATTTCTCACCATTTCATTCATCATCTTGTATAACCTGGAGTAGTACGACTCAATTGACTCTCCATCTCGTAAAGTAAATCTGCCAGGTTCCTAAAACAAACTAGTCTTGACATCTTGAATGTTAAGAGACTCTCCCTGTTGTAATCTTTCAATAGCTATCCACATATCATGAGCTGTCTTGCAAGCATCAACAGTTGAGTAAATTTCATCCCCAATTCCAGTCAAGAGCAAATGAATTACTTCCTTTTCTGCATCATAATGAGCTTTATTTTTAGAAGAGATATTCGAGAAATCCTCAAGAACTGTTCGTGCTTCAACTGCTAGAGACTCATCTGTTGCAGGTTGAGCTAGAATTATGAAATTCAAAAGTACATAAGGACCTTCACGGATGCATTTCTTTAGTGCTTCACCGTTTGGTCTTATATCAATATATCTCATGAAACGGAATTGCCACTGAGCATATCAACCCGGTGCAAGCATTGGTGGACGATCTTTTGAACCAGCCGTCATGATGTTGTTATGCATTTGACTGTCTGTTGTGGATGTTATTATTGAAGTAGTCATGATGAATGATTGTTGTGTTATGAAGTGAAAATGATTTTGTAGAATCTTAAGTAGGTAAAGTGATTGTTGTTATGGTTATGAGAATGAAATTCTAGTTCACAGGATTTTACAATTATGAATTAAACCGAGAAAAGAAGTGAGTCTTTCGCGGGATTTTACTAAATCAAGAAGAAACCGTGAAATTAGAATTGATGCCTTTTAAGTCCAAGTTAAGTTTATCAAAAATGCCATGTACCGAAAATGATTTACTTTGGTTAACCGAAAATGAAATTCGGTCATTCAAATTCAGTTACATAAACCGCAGAAGTATTACAATACATATTTCGCATGAGTGTTACACAACATATTTCGCATGAGTATTACACAACATATTTCGCACACCTGTGAACATTTTGGCAGAGTTTTGTTCTCTATTATGTCATATTTCGCATGAGTATGTAACAAATGTAGTTAACTTATTTGGCACAAACATAAATCGCATGAATATGTAATTTACTTATTTCGCACACATATTTTACATGAACATAAATCACACAACTCAAACATAAATCGCATGAATATGTAATTTACTTATTTCGCACACATATTTTACATGAACATAAATCACACAACTCAAACATAAATCGCACGCATCATAAAATTGCCTTATTTCGCACGAGTCATTTTTTGTGATTTAGGTTATGAAATTAAGCAGTTTTGCAGAAAAAGATGTTGTATCAATGAAAGTACAAGTTGATCATTAAGAAAATAAGCTTAAAAGTTTCAAAAATAAGTTTGAAATAAGCTTAAAAGGTATTAAATAAGTAGAAAACTTTCAAAATAATCTAGAAACTAAAATCACAAATCCTTAAACCCACCCGTGGCTCTTGATACCAATTGTAGGAACCAAAATATCACTTACATTTCATGATCAAAACAAGAAAATAAGATAAGAAAGGGAAGAAAAGTAGAGAGAAGTTAAAGAGAGAAAGAAATAAGAAAGAAGAAAGAGTGGTGGATTACTATGTGTTATATTTCTTAAAATGAGCAACCAACCTTATTCACACATGGAGAAGGTGTATTTATACTTGGAAGCCTAAAGAGCTTGTTCATGGGTTGGGCTTGGACTTTGGTTGGGCTTTAGCCCACAACTTATACAATATTAGCTTAATAAACGAGCCTAGTACCCTTTCTAGCCTATTACAACATATATTATATAAAGACTGAGGATTCCCGACTGAATGACCGAGCTTTCATTTCTGACTCAATATTTTGAGGCTAACACAATGTCAAAACACATGAGAAAACATAATTTAACAAAATCATAAACTATCTCAAAAGATACGTTTTTATGACTTTTTACATATTTACCGAATGTACACAAACTATGCAATTTAACTTACACCTTTTAATTAACACTTACACTATCAAATATATATAAAAAAATACAGAAAATCCCTTCCCTCACCCCATTTAGCCGACCATAGCCACCCACACACATCCATTTACCTCTTTTGCTTCCCATTTTCATCTTACACCCCCATCAAATCAAGCCTTTTCTTACCAAAACCACTAAACCACTTCTACCTTCATACAAAGCATTTGCACATACTCTCTCTCTCTCTCTCTATCTATCTCTCTCTCCCTCTCTCTCTCTCCTCCCTCTCTTTCTCCCTCCCTCTCTTTCTTTCTTTCTCTCTTCCTCTCCCCCTCTCTCTCTCTCTCTCTCTCTCTCTCTATTCCTCCATTAAGGGTTCTATCAAGTCATATAATTATCTTAGCTCCTAAACATCACTCACTTCCTCCATTAATCAAGGTACAAACTTTGGTGCAAGACAACTTTTGTTGTTCTTGCACCAAGAGAGTTAAATCTTTAATTTCTTGCACTTAATCTTGCTCAAACTTTTTGTAAAATTAAACAAACATAAATCTTTGATCTAAGAATGTTTTAGAGCTCTAAACTGATGTTAAAGAGAATACCTACACTTGATATGGTCATTTTTGAATCAAAAGTATTATAAAAATGCATGCAAAGTTGGTCTAAAATGATGATAGTGGGCTGATTGAAAAATAGTCTTTAATTAAAACAATCGTATCTCACTCATTTTTAGGAGTTATGGCTGCTTATTTTTTTAAATTAACTTCAAAGAGTCTTCTACAACTTTCTAGTTTTGCCAAAAATCAGTAGAGGTACGTAGCATTTTCAAAAAAATTATGCAAGATTTGTGTGCAGAAAGTTAAGAAAAGTGGCAGATTTGACAATCAATCTTGTAAAGGTCATAAAATACTCATATTACACTCTCTTTTGTTCAAACCACCTCTTAAAGTTCTATATTTTCATTTATTATCTAGATAATTTTGGCTTTTAGTGGTAAGAATTGTTAATGTAGACAAAACAGTAGATACGGTAAGGAACAAATTCTACAATTGCATGCAATCCAGAAAATTTGCTCACATAAAGTGACTATAAAGTTATCATAATTGCAAATGAGAGACCCACAACACTACTAAAACTTGACTATAAGTGTTGACTTTAAAATCCTAGAGGTTATTTAGCATTAAGGGTCATTTGGATACATTTGGCATTAAAACAAGTTGAGTGCTCATTGGGACTATCTTGGACTGAATTTTTCATCTAACTTGTATGAGTCACAAATCAATATTGGGGACACTCCAATGGCTAAAATTTGTTTTATAACTAGTTTTATATGTTAATAAAAGAATCCCAGAAGCCGTAAGTGATATTTTGAGTAAACAATACTCAGGTTGCTGAAATACAAAGTGGTCTAAATTGGAGTAAAATTGAAAGTTGGACTAATTGGGTGGGTCAAACCATATAAAAATTATTGCAAATAATTTGAGACACACTAGACACATGGTAATATGAGGGTCATTCTTGATGATGGACCCTCCGACAACTTTAGAAGTCTTGGTTCGTAAGGGCTCTTATCTTGAACTAACGCTTTGATCTCGGCTTCTAGATATTACAAGGGCTAAAACCAGAAGTGAATTTAACTTGGCCAAACAACCTCTTGAAGTGTCGCGAAACCGGGTCATTTAATGATTTTCTGTAAAACGTTAAAAAAGTGAACTTTGGAAATTTAAAAGTGAACATTAAACTTATATAATGAACGTTTACAACATCCGAGCATATCGTTTAGGATCTAATTAGGTATATTTATTTACCTTACATCTCGGGTAGAAGGGTGCGTGTTCGTTTGGGTTGCCTACTTACCGTGTATTTGCCATAAAGTCATTGTTGTTCTAACTTTTGAGGTGAGTTTCTCACATTCCCTCTTTTTACATGTTTGAAATGTTTTGGGGTGGAAAGCATAATGTGTCGTATTGCTATGCTCTTACTTTTATATATTTAAACATGAGCATACTTGAACTTATTAAACTCGATTTGAACTTATTGAATTGGTCTTAAACTTGTTGAGCTTTGAACGTATTGAACTTGATTTGAACTTGTTGAACTTTGAACGTATTGAACTTGATTTGAACTTATTGAACTTTGAAAAACGAGTTGAAACTTTGAATTTAATATGTATGTTGTTTGATGCTTGGAACCCGTCACTACTTTTAGTTCACTTTTCCCAATGTAACGGGATTGAGACGTTAGTACTTATGGATAGCGCTATTAGGAGATTAGCCCCTCCTCACTCCCCACACAAGGGTGGATAGTACTAAGTATTAGTGCCACACTATACAACTTTGAACTTGATTGGATGTTTGGAACGGTTAGGCTAGAATACGTTTAAGTAGTGTCTCGCATAAACACTATAGCATACATTTTATATTGAATTGATTTGTGTCATGTTACTTTAGGTAATGGGGACTATCTTAGAAGATTTGTTATAAATTGTTACGTTACTTTAGGTAACAGGAACTATCTTTGCAAACTTGTGTCGTTTTGGATTATCAACTTGTTTTGGAAAAACTTGATATCGATTTGGATATACTATTTTGGACATCTACTCTTTTATAAAACTATATTTTGTGTACATAATCTTGTGAGCTCACCAACTATTTTCAATAGTTGACCCCTTTTTATCATGCTTTTTAGGTGACGTTCCTAAAGTGGAAACTTAGTATATTTGCATTCGGACATTTTCAAGATGTCTACTTATTTGTAAGGATCCTGTCTTTTGGGATATCCATGTTCGGAAGAAAAACAACTTATTTTGACTTTTGTACTTTATAAACTTGTACATGGAATTTTTGTAATTCGGATATTTTTACGTTTATCTTAATCATGTATGGTGTTTTATCTATCATCTTGTGTGATGTTTATTAATACGTCGCACCTCGTGTTTCAGCTTTAACATGGTGTGACACTATGATCCAACCAGAACCAGAGGGATCTACCCAAGGACACTTCATAGTTAGAAATAGCAGTCCTTAGGTATGATTTAGAGATGAATGAGAAATGGGAATAATGCCGACTAAGACATGAGTTAACACTGGAACAATCACAACAAGGTGTTAGTAATGACGCCTTGGTAAGCATTGAAGGGGTTGAAGAATAAAAAGTAATGTAAGGATAAAGGGTCTAAAGAAAGAAGCCCTCCATACATATTTAGGTAGAAACCGGGTCAATACATATGCTATCAGTCTTCACAAAGATGAATTCTGGTATTGAAGAAAGATACCATGGACCCACTGATGCACTACACAACCCTTCCCAACCATTCAAGTTTCTCTCAAAGAATACTTGTCTCATTTATCACGGAGATCAACATGACTTCTATTGACTTTCTCACTCCGAGTTAGTTGATATTGAATAGGTGGCAGTCTGCTCCAGCCTCCGATCACTAAAACCTAAACACACAAATAGAGTCTAGAACCAAGAGATCAATCAACAAATCTAACTAGGACGCATTTCCAAATAAACACTTGTTGTTCAACATCTAGAACACAAGTGATAACAAAAAGTCCTACGCATTATCCTTGTGATTGTGTCAGAACATTCAGAGCGACGCTCTTTAGCATTCCACAGTGACAAATGGAAATCCTTCCAGAGTCAACATCAAACAGATCTGCGGTAGGTGACTTGCGAGATTCTATATGAATCAATCTTGTGACAACTAGATATCGATTTTGGTCAAGTACATGAATTGACGACTCAATCAGTAAGATAGTAACTAACTGATTCACTCTTATTGTGTTGTCTGCTTTGAGACGTTCCAGTAATGAGAACAAGCAAGCATGATGAATCTAATACATCTATGTTAGAGGATCTTACGCTTTAAGCTGGAAACTCTATCAGGAAGATTCTTCTTAAGTGAATCTACCTGATCACAGGTAGGTCCTCACGAAACCGGAAGTTATCGCAACCATATTCTGACGAATGAAAAAGCCATATTCGTCCATATCTGCTGTTTATCACTAACATTAAAATGCAAGTACAAACGACGGTGTTGTAGCCTCACTTCAGCTGAGTCGGATTCATAACAACATGTCCATGCTCAAGCTGCAAAGACATACTATAAGCATCAATGATTCAAGAAAGCTCAAGATCAAACAAAGAAAAAGACTTCCGCAACTCTGATATTCAAGATCTTCCTTAAAGATATCAAGATTATCAACACAAAGATTGTTAGCATGCTTTCAAGATGATGCGAAGTATGAGCATGTTGGTCAAGACACAAGAACGCAAGATAGAAAAGACAATAAAGACAAACAAGGATAAAGATTTAAAGATCTCGGATTAAAAGACCAAGACAAAATACAATGACAAAGGCTCAAGATCAAAGATCACACAACATGAAGGAACAATTCTATGAACAAGATAAAGACCAAGACTCAAGAGCTCAACGACAACACAATCTCAATGACCTCACTTTGAGGGTGATTGTTAGCCTCAAAATATGAGTCGAACAAGGAAGTTTTGGTCATCTAGTCAGGAAGACTCGGTCTTTATATTATATACGTTGTAATAGGCTAGTTATGGGTATCGGGCTCGTTTATTAAACTAATATTGTATGTATTATAGGCTAAAGCCTAAATTGATCTCGAGCCTGACCCAATAGACCAAACAACACAGGATGAATACCCTTTTCCAAGATGGAGAGGGGTATAAATACCAAACTTGGTTATGGTATAAATACCCCTCTCCAAGATGGAGAGGGTGTTGGTTCTTTCACTCTTGTAAGGATCCATCCAAACATTCCCTTCTAATCTAATATTTCATCTTTCTTCTTTCTTTAGTTTCTTCCATACTTCTCTCTTTATTTCTTGTACAAGTGAAGTGATCATGGTTTAAGTCTGTCCTACAAATACCTAGCGAAAAAAATCATATCTTCCTTTTATTACGATATATCTGAACAAGTTTCTGGATAACAAGTCTCAAGGTTTTGTTGATATCAATATTGATGATATTGACGATATTGTTGCTAGTAACGATATTGATTATAGTGACGATATCCTTGATATGGAGCTCGAACTTCTAACTAGCATGAATGTGCTAACTATGGATATGATGCTTGAAGATGAATACCAACAATCTATCACTCTTCGATTCGAATTAGAAAAAAGCAATGTTGTAACACCCGGTAATTTTTCAAACATATTATAATAATAAATTATACTTATTATCATTTATATTTCACTTTTGAACATTTCCGAACTCATTTGACTTAAAAACGAGAACACATCTCGTAAATTGTAAAAAACCGCACACAACGCGTACCGATACGATAATAATTAAATTTATATTTAATTATCATAATTAATTTAACATGAGGAGACTGAAACAACCCACAATTTTTCAGGTCATTTTCCATCAATAAACTTAACACTATTTTAATTTGAACATTTACGTGTTTATTATACGTATGATCAACGCAACTTCGCATTTCGATGCAAGTTAAACGAAACAATTTTGACATCATTGTCATTCATAAGTTGAAGGACTAAATCTCCTTATTTACAAGATTTAGTCAAATTATATTATCATGTATTTATTTATCACGTGTTTATTTTAATTATAATCGTTAAATTAAATCGCGTAAACTGAAAATTGACAATTAACATAAACTGACATTTAACACTTAGAAGTTTACGTCAGAAAAGTGTTATATTATTGTTTCGAAAATAATTTATAATTTTTCATATTTTATTTTTATATTTTACGTAAAACGTTTACGTTTCACAGTTTTTAACATTTACGCATGCATAGAATCACTTCTACCTTTCTATAGCTAACCAAATACACACACTTATACCTAATACCCAAAAATTATATATCTTTTTACCTAGCCATCAATAGAACCGCCTCCCCCTTTTTCCTAATATAGCAGGTGAAACAGTACTTCCATTTTGACGCTAGACTTCTTAAACTATCATGTGATAAAGCTACACTCACAAAAGTCACACCAACCCATTTGTTTTAGGACAAAAAGCAACGGCTGAAAATCATCACTCAAGACCCATCATATTATTTTATTTAACATTTTCCATATCTATTAATATATATATACATGCTACATAACTAGTTCATTTGACAAACCAAACTTAAACAAATTTCTTTCCTTTTCTCTTGATGGTTCACGACAGCAACAAGGAAAAAAATGAGGAATAAATCCAAGCTTTGGTTAAATAGTACAAGTATAATTAAGGGTTAATTTTAGTAAGGGTTCTTGGTTGATTATTGGTTATATACTTTGCTAAATCTCATCATCCATCTCACTAAGGTTTTATATATTTTCATATACTTTCATTATACATATTTTCTAGTTATGAACAATTTTATTTCCATGTTATATCTGTTAGCAGACATGTTTGTATGGCCCAAAGGCCTGACTTGTATTTGTATCTTGTGCTCATGATTAGGCCCAATGTGTAGTATATATATAAAAAAATAAATTTACAAATATGGTTAGAACATGCGAAAAAACTAATTTAGTATAATACATTGTTGTTAATTTATTTACCTAGTTTATAAATTATTTGCACATAAACTATTTAAAATAGTTTTTTCGATTTATTTGTTTTTCTTGATATTTTATTTACATAATTTAGAAGAGATTGATAGTACTAGTATTTAGTGGGTGGTTTTTGATGTAAAAGAAGTGGTTGTAGGTAAATTTTTAAGAACTAGTAGTAATAAAAACATAAAATTCACAAACTAGAAAATTACACATGTTTATTTGGGACAGCGGGCCCTACTGATCTTGGCACGAATTTTTATGCAAGGTATAGATTTGATATTAAAGTAGTTCGTCTCAAGATGATTTCGTGCATATAAAGAACTCGAAAAACGGACGTAAAACGAAGAAGTTATGGCCAAAACGAGTTTAGTAAATTTACCGACAAAAAACTTCTTTTTCGCTTCAGGAACAGATCTGATCATTGATCTATTTGACATGTTTCGGGTCTGAGTTGGGTTAAAACAAATGTTAAAACTTGTAGATTATAGTTTTCCGTTAAATCCTCGAATTGGAACGTACCGTAACTCATTATAACGAAGGAGTTACGCTCTTTTAAAGTTTGACTATTTTCTGAAAATTTATTAAGTTTCCTGCATCCTTTAAAAGAAATATGCTTGCTGATGTGAATAGTAATTTAGTGTTTTCGTGTGTTTTCGGGTCCGTTTGGACTATAAAAACCTTAAGAAATAATAGTGTAACATTTACGTAATATTAATACGCGTTTTAAAACTTTACAAATAATAATCATGAATTTATTTAAACTATATAGTTTGACACTTCAAAAATAATGAAAATAGTATATCGAGCGTAATTGATTATAATTAATTTTCAGACTAATAGAATCTTTTACAAGTGTATATACTAAACATTAAACGACAAACGTAACATAAACATTGTTTTAACTTATATACTCAAACAAAAACTATTAGGTGGTGATATAACTTGATAATATACATTGTTGTATTTGTTTTAAATACATTATTTCTTATACGACCTATATTTAATTAGGTTGCATATTGATCAATTGTGGCGACATTCTTTGTTGACTTTTTCTAAAATCAAGTCCATCACTTAAAGTGAGTTTATAGCCCCTCTTTCACTGTTTTACATTTACTTTACAAATCTCGGGGGAGAATCCATGCTTGTTACAACTTGTTTACATATTCATGTACAATCTCTTGTGCATACTTTTATACATACTTGATTTCGTAACTTGGTGACAAACTCGTTTACATACTCGTTACAACTTTTTTATACACTCATTTGCATATCTCACGGTGAGATAAAATGCTTGTTTTTACTTATGAACGCAATAACTATACTTTACTTTATGATTACAGATTAACTTAAGTTTCATGAACTGTAAATTACTCGGAGGGTAAGTGCGAATGTTATAAAATAGATCTATTTAGGATTGACAATCCCCATTCGGGTGATTAGCTATCACTGGACAAACAAACGTTATACCATGTCGGAGCACGACTGGATTGGTGTCTACATGGCCAACAACTACATACTCATGAACTCTTACTGTGCCTTGAATAAAGTAAAGTGGTCATAACAATAAGTTCTACGTTCGCTGTTTCATGAGCTTAGGGGTGCAATCGTAATCACACATGGTGACTATTGTATTGGATACAATGGTCATGCATACTTTACAAACACTTTATTCCAACTATACTCAACTTTTTGTGACTATCGTATAGGATATAATAGTCATACACATCTTTGATTCAATATATCTTGCATGCATTTTTAGTGACGTTTTACTAAAGTATTGAAATACATACTTTATAAATCTTTTGATTTCAACATTTACATTTACAAAAATCTATGAACTCACCAACTCTATGTTGACCCTTTTAAGCATGTTTTTCTCAGGTGAATTAGATTTTTGGCTTACTTGATGTGCATTGGAGTTTAAATTTGGCAAGATTTCATTCATGGATTTCTACTTACATACAAATGATCAAATCTCATTGTATTGCTTTCAAGCTTTTCATTGTGATGCAATTATGGGACAAATGTTATACCAATTTCAAGAAAATCAATGAGATTGCTTTTCAAACGACACATTTAGAAGTCGTTCTCTTGTATCTTGTGTTGTTGTATTATGAAGTAACACTCCCGAACATAGTTCCGCTGCGACACATTTTTAGGGGTGTTACAGATTGGTATCAAAACCCTGGCTATAGAGAACTAGGTTGCATATGTTACCTAGATTATAACCATTTTCACAAACATTGCATCACATCAAACATTTTCAAAGTGCATACACACTACTTGCTTGCTTGCTTACATTTCTTGTTATATTAAGTGCTTACATGACATACATATATATAATATATATGCTTACATCCTTTTGCGTATATCATACATTTATATATATAAGAGTTATTTATATATATACCAGAACATTTGTTAAGACATTATGAGTTACACAATGGTCTCATTTTACTTTTTAGACATTATGAGTTGCACAATAGTCTCACTTCGTTCTTAAACATTGTAAGTTAAACAATGGTCTCTAAAAATATATTTTTTCATAACTTTATACAATATCGTATTACACAAAAACTGTCATAATTTTGTTCACATGGAATTATGTATGAATCTAAGTATCACAAGTCTTGTATGGGCGAGACTTGTAATGGGAGGATTGATATGATAATTGCTATGTTGACTCGTTCATAAAGACCTTTATCTTATTTACTTTAACCGCGTACTCATCAACTATTTCAAACACTATGACGATCTTCCCTGATTGTTTTACTGAGTTTTAAACACTCGTCCCATACTCATTAGAGCAACTGCATCGTCATGTCATCCACCATCTTGAAGGTTATGTGAGTACGCATATTGCATCGGAAATTCTTAAGTAGAATGATTTATAATTTCTTTATTTGAAAGGATTGGGAAACCTCTTCATTTAAATAATTTAATTGTAAATCACCGAACCATAAGTTTATCATTTCTTACTTACATAAAGTTGGACGCTTCTTTATGTAAATAATAAATTATAAATGAGTGGGCTTAGTGATATCCAATATAAGATGAGTATGAACTCGAACCCGATAATCACCGGAATCCGTTAAAAGATCTAGAAACACAATGGTGTCTTACCACTCAATGAAAATCTTAAGGCCTCACTCGAACTACCGGATCTCATTCTTAAGTTATTACTTTGCCAGTATGAACTCCTTGCATCAGAACTGTTTGTGGGAGCTAACAGACTGTTAGGTACATTATTCCGTACCTATCACATAAGCTCTCCACGAGATACTCCCATTTGTTTACTACTATAAATTGGGTATTGTTTTATCGAAATGTCCTCACACTCCACATCCTATCACCGTTTGTTATAGTTATTGTTGTTATGGTTGTTGTTATTGGGTCCTTGAGCAGTCCCAGCTCGTACAGCTTTATTCATTAAGTAATGCAACCCACCCCCCTAAAACAAGATTAAAACATATGTCGATATAGTATTCAGTTGATTTATTCATTACAAACCAATAGTACAACAATTTAAGTCATAATGCATCCTGGTACCGCCTAAGTAAGTTGAATGCTTACATCCATTAACCTCGTCCGATTTTAATCATCGAACATTACAAATATCAAAAACTAGACTCTGCCCTTAAACATTTAAAACCTTATATAGACATACCCCAGCGTTACACCTTATTTACTTTGGATGTTTTTTCTATTAAGGAGACATTTCTTATAACGCTGTGTATATACAAATCTACAACTTGCAATGCATATTTTTTTAAATACAACTCTAGATGGATTAAATATCATGAGTTTCAAAACTAGCCAAAAATTTATGCATATTGAGGAAGTGTCAAAAACATCAAATTTTGCTGAATAAACTTTATAACGTATCGTTCAAACTGGTTTATTAAATCTTAAATCTTTCTTGGTCACACCATCGGTTCAACACAATCGAATCCCGGGACGGGATTCCCTTTAAGGGCGTAGGTCTACTGTGATACAAACAGGCAATTTTCGGGAACTTTTAAGTGACTTTTTTACCCTATGCTGTTTCGGGTCTGACTTGACTTTTGACGTTTGACATTTTATTGTCATGTAAAAATAATTACGCGTAAACGATAGTTTTCGGAAACTTATTTTAATAATAAAATCATAATTATTATTACATCATTTACTCATTTATACAATTTCTCTTTTCAATTCATTTGGATGGAAAACGAGAATTATCTCGGTTTTAGTTTTGAAATAATTCGCACAAAACGGATGTACCGACGCGTAAATAAATGTTAATTATATTTAATTATCACTTTTTATTAATAAAAATTTTAATAAATTATTTTAACATTTTATTTCAATATACATTTATTAAAAAGAGAATATCTAATATTAAAAGTTTTCATTTTACAGACAATGTTGTCGTGATACCGATGACTACACAATTAAATATTAAACTTTTTAAATAAAATAAACATTATAAAATATTTATGAAATAATAGTCATGTAAATACTCATTTTTGTGGGAAAAAACATTTGGAACGCAATGGCGCAAGTTTCGTGTTTTGAATCATTCGTTAAGTAGCTTAAACGAGTCCCGAACCAATACTTTACAAAAATTACACTTTTAAGTCCCTGTGGAAATATTTACAACTTTTACCCTACACTATCCTACACTTGCTAGTTGTTTTTAAAACTTTACACTATATAAACCAACACATTAGGGTTTCATTCATTTTGATAACAATAACCTAGCCTCCACTCCCTCCTCTCATCTTTTCGGCATCGCTCCGGCCAAGCTCCGGCCAGCCGCCGCCGTCGGCCACCTTCACCAGCCGGCGCACACCATCTCCTATATCACCGCCGCATCGTATCACACCACCAGCATCATCACCACCCCACTGCCGCGCACCCCATCACCCTCCATCTCCAGCCGACCTCCATCTCCACCGAGCTCCACCACCACAGCCACCTCACCATCATCTCCATCTCCCACCAGCCAACACTCACGCCACCATCTCCACCTCGCCACCACCAAAGGGTGTGTTTGATTTTCTCAGTCACCACTATGGTGCGTTTGATTTTAAACAAACCCGCTAGGGGCATTTGGTTTTGATAAAAAAAACCACCAAAGGGTGCGTTGGGTTTCTGGTCAACACCAACGGGTGCGTTGGGTTTCTGGTCGACACTAAAGGGTGCGTTGGGTTTCTGGTCAGCATATGGTGCGTGTGGGTTTTTAAAACGTATAGGGTGCGTTTGGTTTTGCTTAACACCACAAAGCGTGCGTTTGGGTTTAACAAAAGCACCAAAGGGGTGCGTTTGGTTTTAGCAGCGCCAAAGGGGTGCGTTTGGTTTATATAAATCGACTAATAAATATATCGTAAGATTTTATAAATATAAAACCGGATCCAATGGTGGTAAATGGTTAAATAAATGTGTTATGTATTTATTTTTGTTTTGTGTTTTACAACCTTTAGGAGCGTTTGGATCTACGTTTAATAGCAACCCAACAGGGGCGTTTGGTTCACTGTTTAACAGCTCATAAGGGAGTGTTTGGTTCAGCAGTAAGGGTGCGTTTGGTACAGCCTGTTAGGGTGTGTTTGGTTTTGATTTTAACAGCCCTTAAGGGTGTGTTGTACTTGTTTTTGGTTAATTGTTTAAGTTCGTTTAGATATATATTGAGGTATTTGCAACATGGATTGAATTTTATAAAAATGGGAAACGTCATATAAACGAATAGGTCATGCCAAAATTTTTATAAATTTCTATACTTAGTAATTTTCACTAAAATTCTATTATTTTAGAAACCCGATAAAAGGACGAAGTTATATGGTCTTAAGATTTTTAATTTGTAATTATACAATAACTAGACAACAAACGAAAACTACACTTTTACAAATGAGACAACCCTTTTAGCTAAAAAGGAAACGAAATACTAATTTATAAAATATTATTTTATAAATCCCTACTAAAAGATAAACCATAATTTTGTAGAGACTTTAAAAACATCATTTACTTAATTCATAACTTTAAAACGTGCGTTTACTTTTATGCAATAACGTTTTTATCAATTTAATTGGTGATTTCCGAAAACGTCTCGAATTATTTTGTTTCAATTAATTTTCTCACGTTTCTTATATAATACTTGCAAAGTATTATATACATCGATTATTTTTTGTTGTTTTTCTTTGTTATATAATTCATGCTATGAATTATATGCTTGTTCAGTTTTCATATGTAATATATATTAGGTATATATTGTACATACTTTGACTTGGTCTTCGACTTCTTTATTCATTGTAACATATAATACTAGTCATGTATTGTATATTTCTCTTGTGTTTCAAATGTAATATATACAGAATATATTACATACTTTTCTTTTACCTTTCAATTTATTTTATTTAACCAACCACCAAACTATTACAACTTGAAATCTAAATATTTATCAACGTGTCGCGTTGATGTAATCATCCATCGGAAAACCCAAATACATTATCCTAGGCTAGGGGGTCTTAGCCGTTAAGATAAACCGCAACTTCTTGGTCGAGCCGTTCTGGTTTCCATTTGTGTTGTGCTATATGTGCATTCCTGCCAATCGTTCTACAACATCGAGGTGAGTTTATAACCCCTCTTTCACTTGTTTTACAATTACTTTACAAATATCGGGGGAGAATCCATGCTTGTTACAACTTGCTTACATATTTATGTACAATCTCTTTTGCATACTCTTTTAGATTACTTGATACATACTTGATTTCGTAACTTGGTTACAAACTCGTTTACATACTCATTACAAGCTCGTTACAACTTTGTTATACACTCATTTGCATATCTCACGTTGAGATACAATACTTGTTTTTACTTATGGACGCAACGACTATACTGTACTCTTATGATTACGGATTAGCTTAAGTTGCATGAACTGTAAATTACTCGGAGGGTAAGCGCGAATGTTATAAAATAAATCTATTCAGGATTGACAATCCCCATTCGGGTGATTAGCTATCACTGGAAACGAACGTTATACTATGTCAGAGCACAACTGGATTGGTGTCTATAGGGCCAACAACTAAATACTTATGAACTCTTACTGTGCCTTGAATAAAGTAGCATACATATAAGTCTACGTCGCAGTTTCATGAACTTAGGGGCGCAATCGTAATCACACATGGTGACTATTGTATTGGATACAATGGTCATGCATACTTTACAAACGCTTTGTTCCAACTATACTCAACTTTTTGTAACTATCGTTATGGGATACATACATTCTGATGACTATTATAACGATTGAAATAGTCATATACTCTTTACAAATATTTGATCCAACATTTACATTTATAAAAATCTATGAACTCACCAACTTTATGTTGACACTTTTTAGCATGTTTTTCTCAGATAAATTAGATGCTTGGCTTAACTGATGTGCATTGGAGTCTATGCTATACAAGATTACAATCATGGATTTATACAAACAAATCTCGTTGTATTACTTTTAAGATTTTCATTGTGATGTAATATGGGACAAGTGCTATAACAAGTTCAATTTATTGTTATCATCAATTTCAGAAAATCAACCGAGATTGTAATTTCAACGAGGCAATTTAGAGGTCGTTCTTTTGTATCTTGTGCTGTTATATTATGAAGTAACGCTCCCGGACATTATTCCGCTGCGACCCATTTTTTGGGGTGTCACAAAAGTAGTATCGATATAGATTAATAGTAATTAAGTGTAAATATTATGTACTACGCTTTCATTGAGTTGATTTTTACTAGACTTTTTAATCTAATCTAAATCGATCATCGTTGTTCGCTCACCATAACATCTATCACTATAGTCTATCAGAAAATACCGCCCCCACCATCACTCACCTTCCAATGTTTAAGCCTCTCCATCGCTAGCTATCGCCCACCACCACGTCTAAGAGGGCTAGGTGTCATCACGGCTGGGTAACAAACCAACACCGTTTCCGACATTATGACACTGGAATGTGAAAAGGGGGAACGCCGTTGGTGCCTGGGTTGACACAGAAAAGTGGGTACTTTTGTTGTGTTTTAGTGTGTGTGTGTTTTTTTTGAGTGTGTGTGTGCAGTGTGTGTGACTGTATTCGAGTATTTCAGAGGAAGAAGAAAGGGGTGGAAGAGAGATAGGGTTTTATTTTGGATTTTAATGAATAATGAAACAGCCCACAGCCCATTTGTTATGTATTTTTTTTCCTTTTTATTTTTTTTAAATTATGATTTGTATTTTTATTAATTAATTAAATATTTAGTTTGGTTAAATAAAAAAAATAGAAAAAATGTGGGTCTCAAAAAGTGATGTTATTTTGATGTTATGATTATGGGGTTTTTTATGTGTTGGTGTTATGGTATTAAAGCTGACTTGACAGTACTTTTTTAGTGTTATGGTGTTATGACACCTGGGGCTCTAATAATAATAAACCTGTTTAGAAATTAATGACAAAAATTTGACTCGCATTTCTTATTGAGTTTGAATAAACTTGAAAATTTTGGTCACTTTAGTCAACTTTTATAACATCTTTACATTATTTATCTAAATACTATAAGCCGTTCAAACTCTAAAACGAAAAAGTCGCATTTTAAAAGAATACATGTTATGATAACAAATCAATTCCGCCGCAACGCGCGAGGATGTTCTTACTCGTTTATTAAGCATCAGTGAAAATTAATGTTTAGAATCCTCAAAACCACAAACAAATATGTTGTTTGTTTATAGATAGAAAAGAAATAATTTTTGTAAACTTAAAAGGGATTATTGGAAAAAGTATCAATTATCCACTTTAATGTTGCACGATGAGTGATTTGATATTTAAAGGTTTTTTTTCTATTTTCTAATTTATGATGATTCATTAAGCGGAGTGTGCATTTGATAACACATGTACAATTATAAAGATGCGAGAAGAAGAAGAAGGAGTATTAATTGTGAGATTGAGTATGTTAGTGTTGTTTAACAATATAATTACTGTTGCTTAGGATTATAAAAATATTATCCTATCAATTATAGCAAACGAGTTGGAAAATGACCCGCGCGTTGCGGCGGGGGCTAACATGTTATTGCAGTGTATAGGTAAAACGTAGATAGAAGGAAACATACAATCAGTTCATTTGCTTTACAAAATTGTGAGACTATCATATTTTTTGTTTACACAGAAATGTATACATCTAGTAATATACCCTTCTTTCAAAAGTAGGGACGTTAACATTTGTCATCGTTATCACTAAAGTAAAATTGCAATCGCTTTGCCTTTTTTTCTTTATTTCTCTTGCCTTTCTATTTGCTACCATGTACGTCTTTCGTGTTCCAGAGGATTATGCGCCGACTCTTCTACCTAACAATCCTCGACATCCTTCCTAGCTACACATACAGTAAGGGGTATCCGTGGATGTTCATTACGTTCAATGTTCTTAATAAATATCCAAGGACTAACATAAAATGAGAAATTAACAAACAACTGAAAAACTGCGGCAAACAAAAGTAAACACTGAACATACCTAGCTATTCAGAATCTGTAGGTGCGTATTATATACCTGGAACTATGTAACCATAAGACACTGCAAACCACATATTATAGTTGCTAGTCAAGGAGTCGAGATTCCCGATAATAGCCTTTGCAAGTCAAAAATCACCCAAATGTGCATCCGTGTACACTTCTAGCAGAATATTTGCTAATTTGATATCCCTTAATTACTTTGAATGATATTTTAGGCACTTCAGGTCTATGGTGAAGGTACTCCACACCCGCTGAGCAAATCCAACCACAAATCTCTATCTCCATGTCATCCTAAATCAAGGCACTTCTTTTCTTTGCGAGTTTTCTGGTTCCTAGGCAGTCATAAGCATACCATTCTCCAGTATACCCGTAATATCATACAGCTTCGATGCATGCCCCCTCTGTTGTTGCAGTATCCTTATACCTTAACCAACCACCTGTGGTTTTATCCGATGCCAATTATAATTCACTTTCTCTTAGCAAACTTTTTATCCAGAAACGCTTCGTCTTCGATGATTATTCTCTTATGAGCGAGACTATCTCGCAGTTATAAAGTTCGGCTCATAGATTTTTCCAGACCCTATTGAGGCTATATTAAAGACATGATATTAATAGGCCACACAGCAAAATTATCAATAAAATAACAAAAATGTTTATTACATCACTTACACTATTAGAAAGGTAAACTTTGAATTATAGAAGCACACTTGATCCTATATAATGCTTAGCTATTTTATTTTGACCTATTTCGTTGTTGTAAAAGTTATTGTGTTTATTTTGCGAATTTCCCTGGTGTGAGGTATTCTAGTAAAAGATCAATGCCCTTGTATAAATAGTGTTTTTCTTAAGATGATGAATTGTGTTTTAAATGTAACATCACATGGCAAGATACTTTTCAATATGAAATCTAATCTTAAGTTGGGATGTTCCACTTGGAAGCTTTAATGCCATGTTCAATTTTATCGGATCAAGGCAAGTTGACGCATCAATGCATCATGAACAAAATCCCCTGCAGTGATTGGATACATACCAGACATAATAAATTTTGTGTCAAGACGAAGGTGTTTGGAATACACATTTAATTTTTTCTTATTTCTTTTATTTGAAAATAACTCGTATCGGGTCAACATAAGTCAAGAACAAACCAAACCAAAAAGCAAATAATGTTGTACATAATAAGTACCCTAGCAAATAAGAATAATCAGCACCCACATCAGGTCCGTCTTCACCCATGGTAGTCGCGAGCGCTGCGCGCGAGAGATCAGCCTTCACATCTTCAAGAAACTGCTAAAAGAACGACATATTAACCAAAAAAAATCCTAATAAATTGTTTTGAAAATTAGATAATTGAATACATTAATGATAGGAATACATATTTGACGCGCACCGTTCATTTAACCAAAAAATGATTGCGCTCATTTACCCCATTAACCAAACCGTCAACCAACCCCAATTTGTCCACCGCTAGTAATTGTATGGGTGTCAATCCAACAAAAATAAATACCTACTTCTATTATTTAATATATCATAAAGTAGGTGGTCGAATTTCCACAGAGATTGTTCTAGATTAATTCATTAAATGACGAACACGTAACAAGGAGGTTTTAGAATTTTGACAAAGTAAATACCAAGATAATAAGACTACTGGTTTTATCTAAGCACTTGAAAGAGATCAAATTGAGGCAAAATATACATCTTATACAAAGGTATTATCAAAGTATGAATCCACGCTAATCATTGACAACTAAAATTTTTTCCGTATCTTACGAATAATTGGTTTATTGTTAACTAACAACCTCAATAACATAACTCTCCTTAGTGTGTCGATAAACAAAACAAGCTCTTTGATTATTTCTCTTATCAAACAATTAGTCCTAAACAAGCTATTAAGACTTAATTTTCGATAGCATTAGACTTTAGAGAAACTACCAATTCTAATTGACAAACACATAAGCTCGGTTCATCTAAACTAGTTACGACATTCCGTTAACAATAATTGAGAACTTGACCATAATCAATATTGTTAAGTGCTACAAGAGTTAGAACATTCAAGCAATTACGGACTTAAACCTCTAACTAACAAAGACTAATTTTGATAATCAAATAACAAAGATTGATATTTAACTACTCAAAATAAGTTCAAACATTACTGAGAATATGCAGATATTCATAGAGTACCTAAATGAATAAATCTAAGATGGTCCTCAAAACCTAATTGTATTCATAACAATAGAAATAGCCTTAAACAGAAAGTAGCGCGCGCGTAAAAATTAGCTACTCATGACAAAGAGGAAGAAACCACAACTATTGAGTGTTGAATTCTTCGTCTTTTATCTTCATTCACACTTTCTGGAGTATTCCCGTGTTGTTTTCAAAAAATCTCATTTGCCTCCAACAAATTGCAACACCTATCTCTTTGTTATAAAGCTCCTTCTCCACTTTGTCATAATTGATGGTCTACGATTCCCTATCTTTCCCTTCAAACCGTATCCTTCTTTTTAGCTTTATGAAACCCACCTTCTGATCTGGGTTTTCGCTATAGGACCCATGTACATAAACAAAAACTTCAACTTTCAATGTCTTGTCAAACATGCTCATCTTTATACCTCAACAACCACATAAGTTTTGAGGTATTTTAATACATCTAAAAGTCAACCTTAATATATAAAACTCATAAGTAACATCTTATTTGCTTCACTTTAGCATAAAAATACAATTTATAGGCCATCATTTAAAATCCTACACAGTAATAAATCATGACGGGAATAAGTAATGACAAATAGGCATTATACGGCACTTAACAAATTGCCCCCACCCTTAACCTTTGATCGTCCTCGAGCAAGAGGAGCGACGGGAAAAAACTAATCTGATGAGATTAATGCTTTTACCACACAGAAAATAACAACCAAACCCATTCAGAATACGTAATCAGTCCTAGAGCTAATGCGCACTTAAGCAACTTACAACAGTAACTTTTGAGAATATTTTTACCTAGGAAAATGGAAGGAACTAAATATGAATTGAACCCCCAAAAAATCACATACAAGCGCAGCGGAAGACCAATTTTGTGTTACTTTCGTAATAGCAACACACAATAGAAACAAAGCGACGACCTTTCTATGAGTCCGTTTGAATAATAACACTTGTTGATTCAATAAAAATCTGAATTTAATAAATACTATCCTTGGTCCCCAACATTTTTAATTTTGCAATCACAATAGGAAAATTGAAAAGCTTGGAATGTAAAACTTTCCAATCACAACAAATGGTCCCAAGCGTCTAATCCCACCTTAAAAAACGCGATCAGTACAAGTGTCAACATTTAATTTGGTGAGATTTCAATAGATTGAGTTGTAAATATAAATTTAAATCCATCTTTTCACACACATGTACCCATGTAAAAATCTCAATGAATACTATAAAGAATGCACAACAAAGCATTTTATGAACAAAATATGAGTCACTATATAATTCTGTATGACATTTCCCCGCACTATACAATTTCCGTGCCTGCACTAATAAAACTTCGTGCCATGTATGGGAGGGTCCCTAAGAGTCCCAACAATATAATCCGACATGTTATAAAACAGCGTTCGTTCCCTAAGCTAGTCACCCAACGGGTGTTGGTCATCCCCGAATCGATCTATAAATGTTCCGTAACCACAATGATCGCTAATCCACAACCGAACAGGATTCCACATCCGCATAGATCACTTTCATAACATTCCGCCGGACATCATTCAGAGACATCTCTCCAATGATTTACATTACATGGACCGCTGTGACGTTGACTTCATATGTACCCTAATTTGGGCATATATACAATTACTCGCGTATATATACTCCCGTTACATACCGCGGTGTCACCCGTCCAAGAACACCCGGCAGTAAAAGTAAAATATGTACTCCTTACCGTGTCCCCCATCCAAAACACCAACCCGGGCAAGTATTTTATTCTAGTCAGTTTCAATAGCCTAAAGCTAATCCCGAGAATTATTTACAAATGTAAAGTAAAGCATTGTGACCAAAAATGGTAAAGTCAAATAATTGTATCCCATAGGGAACTATGCAAATAAAGATATGTAAACCACTCGTTCGTTAAACAATCCTGATAAATTCATTTGTAAACAGCAAATGTTCTCACCCCAAATATAATGTAAAATAAAAATAAGAAAATGATAAAAAAAATAAGGAAAAAAAATGCATCAACATGAAAACATATACAACAAATATAAAAACACTCCTATCCAATAATAACACCCCAAGCCCCGGACCCACATGACCTCCCACTCACGCCCCCCCCCCCCCCTCGTCACCCGAGGGTTGCACACCACACCCCCCCTCCAATACCCCCCCCAATCGCAAATAGAGAAATAACTCACCCCCCCATAACCGCTAAATGACTACACGCTGACCCCCACTCGTGTATAACTCCCTATGCAATCAAAAATATTGCAAACCGGCAGGCAATGAACTCACATTTTTAAAGCCCCGATCAATAACACCAATTCAAACACACAGAACACTGCCACGCACACTGACTACTCCCAAAAATACTGTACGGTTCGCTATAAGATTAAAAACTGACTTATAAAAACCTCTCAACTCTGTATTGCTGAACAACTGATACCATTAAAATAGATGTGCGCGCTGTACAACGAAATCATACAACTTTTATATGAAACAGTCCATAAATACATGATATTATAAAACCACTTCGCGTCTTTAAAAAACCCCATAACCCTGAGTATAATTTTGAATATATACTATTTTCTGTCAACATAACTTAACTACAGAAAACTAAAAGCTGATAAGCCCTGCGCAGAAGTAAAATGCCATACGACCAACTTTTCCGTGTTTCGCAGCGGAAGGCTGAAACGGACACGCACTTGATCCCAAATCATTTAGAAAATAAACATAATTTTTAAAATTAATTAAAAATAACCTATTTACAAACTAAAGAATTATATGCTTACTGATTTGACCCATTTCTTCTTACTAAGATGTTATAAAGTCCCGATTAAATGTCTAAATTTCCTTATAGATAATAAGTAGTTATACATAGTAAATCAAAATATATTTTAACAACATCTCGATTCCCTAATCTTACTGTATTCGATTTTTTTTTGATATTTAGTCAATCGGAATAAACGGTGAAATGTCCATTATTTTGGTCCAACTACGTCTCAATTATTTCCCATATATCACTTATAACTTAAATATCAGTCTCCGTTTCAATATTCATATCGTAATTTACTTATACCCAAGCGCAATTTTCATATTTTTCATCACATATATAAATCAACAAATAAATTAAACAATTCTAATATAATTCTTTCGCGTTAACACTAAACACACTTTATTTCGGTGTCAACCTACACTCAAAACCACGCACACCCGGCTTGATTGGATCAATCCAAACGCACCCTTGGCGTGGCGTTAAGCCAAACGGCACCCTTGTTTTTTAGTAAACTCAATAAAATCCAAACGCCTCATCTACCTAAACAGCGCCGCAGCGGTGAGGCTTGTCACTGACCCAAACAAAAACAACCCCTTGTGGTTTATAACCTAAACCAAACTCACACCTTTCTGGGCGGCTTACCCGAATCCCAACCCGCTGTCCAACACGCCCTGCTCGTCAACTCCGACATCCTAAAAATTACTGGACGGAATGGGTCAAATTCCACGTCGTTAGTGCCTGCCTATACGACCCTCCGCCCCCCCCCCCCCCGTGGTCCCTCTGGCTGTCTCCGAATCCAAACACACGTCTCTATTTGGCGGTGTGACAAGCCAAAGACCAAACTGCTAACTCTATAAACAAAACGCACCCTTGTTGTGCAAATACCAAAAACCCGACCAACCCACCCCCCCCCCCAGGCTGGTCCCCACACCCGACCACGTCAAATTCCCTCGGTCATGCTCCTAACAAACCCAACAACAACTTCAAAGCACCCCATTGTATAGCAAACCGAAACCCACCAAACAAACACCCCTATCTCTAACCATCCCGACAGCCCAGACTCGAACCAAACCCACCCTAAGTGGTATTAAACAACCCGAGTCGTAGTGAGAACCAAACCCAACATTTCTTGTGTTCCTCCCCGGCTACCCCCCGACAGCCGACCCATCCCTTCTATCCTCGGAATCGGCTGCAACCGCACCCTTCGGGTGTTATACTCGCAAAACAAACACACCCTTGGCTTCCATACTAGAACCAACGCACCCTAATTGGTTTATAAATGAAACCAAACGGACCCTTGTCGGGTCTGACCCGAACCCGACCGCAGACGTGTCCCTTTGTGGGTACAACAGTGCGTCGAGTGGATGGTGGTTGTGTGGTGACAGTGTTGAAGTGAGGTGGGTGGCTTCGTGATGTGGTTTCGGTGGGGATGGAGAATGGCGCGTGAGAGAGAGTGTACATGGGGATCGGGTAGATCGGCCCACGAGGAGCCTTTTTGGTCTTGCCGGAAAAATCCCGCCGGAAAAGTTTTCCGGCGGCGGCGCAAGGTGGCCGGCGAGATGTGAGTCGTGGGAGGTGGTGGCCGGCTGATTTGGGGAAGAAGGGAGAGATGTTATGTGATAATTAAAGATGGGAAATCGAAATGAAAAAGATGTTAAGTACTTTATATATATATAAATTAAAATGAAAAGTTTATAATTGTTGAGGAGACCAAACATGTGTAACTTAATTTGTGTATAGTTTTTTAAGACATCGTTCGGAGACACAAGCTGTATCGACTTAACGACCGATTCAAATTCTCCGAAACTAGCGGGCATTGTTTTTAAAAACATTTTTCTGATAAAAACGAGTATTAAATTTGATAGATATTTCAGAATTATTTTATAACATTAAATAAAATATCTGCTTATTCATTTTTGTGAACCGGTTTCGTCCGTTCTGAAATAAAAATGGATTTCAACGAATAGACCCGCGTTTTCAAAACGCTGTTTATTTAAAAATGATGAATAATTTATTTAATATTTTTATTAAATAAATACATGAAAACTAAAAACAAATTAAATGTTTTTGTGTGTCCGCGTTGTATAAGTTGTCGAATCAATTTTGCGGTGCTGTTTTAGCCCATGTTGTCGTGCTCGTTTCCAGGTCTCGCAAACTAAAAGTTGTCTGGAAGTCATTCCACATCAAATTGCATTAGATTCCTGATCGTGAAAACGTGAATTTAGATGATCTTTCTTATAAGTCAAGCCAGACCCAAAAAGTCAAAGATTGAAATCGTCAATCTAAATTCGAAATTCTCGTATGAGTACAATGAATTGCGCGTCATAAGTTAATTTTGCTAACCACCCAAGTATTTGGTGTGTATTGGTTTCACTCAAATTCCGTTTCAAAAGAAGTGACATACCATAAGCTTGCATAAGTTCTCATTCTCCACTACTTAGAAGTACATACACATGAATCTGATGGACTTTGTGTAGCTGTAATTGGTTACGGTTCAAGAAAGTAGCAGGTATGTGAGATAGGCAAAGCACATATAGAACATGAGTCAATCATAACTGTTCAAAAGGATTAAATGTTTACTTTCTCACAAATCCATCAAACATATTAATATGTTCTTGGTTTCCATACAGATTCAGAAGATGACACAACTAAATCGACGAATATCCACTCAACAACATCATTTAATATGCCTAAAAGTTGCCTCAACATCTGATGTCTTTTCTTTTTCTGCATTTATGTATGTACAAACTTGAATAACAGCTGTAGCAACTTCAGCAATCAAACACTTTTTTTTACTTTTTTTGTCTCAGAACAGAACTGGTAAAGGAAAAGTATGCTTAGGTTCTGTTAGGTTGTAAAAAAGGTTATTTGGGTTCAAGGTTCATGATGAGGGTTGCAAGAATGATGGGTGATTGTAAGGCTTAAAAGCTTCCAATCTATGTAATTTGAGGCAAACCTGAGTCTAGCCAAAGACGTAAATGAAAGGCGTTGATTGGGAGGCAACCCAATGTTTTATGCTTTTAATTTTTATCTTTGCTTTAGTTTTAATTAAGTTTGCTTTTTTATTTCAGTAACTCGGTAGGCTTGAAGTGGTTAACAAAGCGGGTTCTGTAACTGGAAGTGGGATTTATTTCTGTTTGTGTTATGTGGTTGTTTCTGTTTGGCTAGTTTATGGTTAACCTAATGCCATCATCACTTTCATGCCTATGTATTCAATGTAGTCTCAAAGAGAACAAACGCAAGTTCTAGATATCAAATCAATGAAAGAATAACTCTCATGATGAATAGAACGAAAGATGAGACTGATATCAGTCAAAAAGGCTCAATACCTCACAGGGTTCTGTTTATGGTTTACCAAATTTAGTCCCTTATCATTTTCAAGAAAAATGACTACTAGCTAACCGTATGTTGAAAGATTTATAGCTCAATCATGTTGTGGATCTTTCAAACTTAGTTAAATCTTCATGGCAAACAATCAACAACATCAGAAAAGTGTATTTGTTTACATTTCTTTTTTTCTTAAAAAAGAATTATTTATTATGATGGCTTATTCTTGCCTTCTGATGCAAAATGAAGAAATCAACTTAGACTCCCCCACCCTTAAACCATACATCGTCCCCGATGTATCCAGCAAGAAGTTTATAAGCATTTTAAATACGAAAAGTAAAGCGAAACTTCCCTGGATTTTGTGCTTAAAAGTGAGACGATGCACAATGGTGGCTCCATATACTGAGATGCAACCTGAACAGCAGTAAAGGTCCTTGATCTGCTTGGTTCCAATGGGCTTAAGGAAGTCATGAGTAGCCAAGAGTTACTGAAATAAAAACGCAACCTTAATTAAAACTAAAGCAAAGATAAAAATTAAAAGCATAAAACATTGGGTTGCCTCCCAATCAACGCCTTTCTTTTACGTCTTTGGCTAGACTCAGGTTTGCCTCAAATTGCATAGATTGGAAGTTCCAAAGCCATTTCCTCCATGTTGCACACTTGATATCCTTCATAAAAAGGCTTTAGGCGATGACCATTAACCTTAAAGATTTTATCAGTACTTAAACTTTTGATCTCAACTGCACCATGAGGAAAAACATTAGTAACAACAAATGGCCTGACCCAACGGGAACACAATTTACCAGGAAACAATTTAAGTCTAGAATGAAAAAGAAGAACTTTTTGGCCAACACAAAAATTCTTTCTAGAACTCATTTTATCATGAAAAGCTTTAGTTTTTTCCTTGTAAATTCGTGAGCTTTCATATGCATCATTACAAATTTCTTCCAATTCCTGTAATTGTAACTTCCTATTTGCTCCAACATCATCTAATTTCATATTTAAATTCTTTACAGCCCAATATGCTTTGTGCTCTAATTCAACAGGAAGGTGACATGCTTTACCAAACACTAAACGAAAAGGAGACATACCTATTGGCGTCTTGTAGGCTGTGCGGTATGCCCACAATGCATCATCAAGTTTCATACTCCAATCTTTTCGGTTCGGGTTGACTGTTTTCTCAAGTATAGACTTGATTTCTCTATTAGACACCTTAGCTTGACCATTTGTTTGTGGATGGTAGGCTGTTGAAACACGATGCGTAACATTATACTTCTTCAACAAAGCTTCCATCCCCCGATTGCAAAAATGAGTGCCACTGTCACTGATTATTGCTCAAGGTGTACCAAACCTGGAAAAAATGTTAGCCTTGACAAAATCTGCAACAACTTTAGCATCATCAGTTTTTGTTGCCTTAGCTTCCACCCACTTTGAAACATAATCAACGGCTAAAAGAATGTAAACATTGCCAAAAGAAGGTGGAAAAGGCCCCATAAAGTCGATACCCCATATATCGAAGATTTCATAAACAATTATAGAAGAAAGGGGCATTTGATCTCTATGACTTAAATTACCCGTTTTTTGGCATCGTTCACATGACTTGCAAAACATATATGAATCATGAAAAATATTTGGCCAAAACAATCCACACTCTAGTATCTTACGGGCTGTTCTTTTAGGACCAAAGTGTCCCCCACATACATGTGAATGGCAAAATTTAAGAATAGATTGAATTTCATTATCATTTACGCACCTTCGAATAACTTGATCAGAGCAATGTTTCCAAAGATACGGGTCATCCCACACATAGTATTTAGCATCACTTTTTATTTTGTTTTGTTGAGCTCTTGACAAATCATCAGGTAAAGTTTTCGTAACTAAATAATTAACAAGATCAGCGTACCATGGATTTGTCGTTTGGACTGCAAAAAGATGTTCATCAGGGAACTCGTCCTTCCAAGAAAGTGGCTCTTCTTTTATCATTACTCGACTTAGATGATCTGCAACCAAGTTTTCGGAACCTTTCTTATCTCGAATTTCCAGATTGAACTCTTGTAATAGAAGGATCCATCTTATCAGCCTTGGTTTCGCTTCCTTCTTCGCAAGTAGGTACTTGAGAGCTGCATGATCACAATAAACAATCACTTTAGTACCTAATAAATAAGAGCAAAACTTTTCTAAAGCAAAAACTATAGCAAGAAGCTCTTTTTCAGTTGTAGAATAATTGCATTGAGCACTATCAAGTGTTCTCGAAGCATAATATATAACATGGGCTGATTTTCCAACTCTCTGCCCAAGAACCGCACCAACATCATAATTGCTTGCATCACTCCTAATCTCGAAAGGCAAATTCCAATCAGGAGGTTGTATGATTGGAGATGAAGTGAGCAACTCCTTCAGCTTATCAAATGCAATATTGCAATCATCGTTGAACTCAAAAACTACATCTTTCTGAAGCAACTTGCATAACGGCTGACTTGTCTTTGAAAAGTCCTAGATAAATCGACGGTAAAATCCTGCATGTCCAAGAAAAGAACGAACTTCCTGCACATCTTTAGGATAAGGCAAAGATTTAATAACATCTATTTTAGCTTTATCAACTTCAAGTCCTTTAGCCGACACTATATGACCTAAAATATTACCTTGGTCCACCATAAATTGACACTTTTCATAATTAAGAACAAGGTTTGACTCAATGCATCTTTTAAGAATTTTTTCAAGGTTAATTAAGCATGAATCACCATGGACTGTAAAATCATCCATAAATACCTCTATGATGTCCTCTACATATTCAGAAAATATGCTTACCATGCATCTTTGGAATGTAGCAGGGCGTTACAAAGACCGAACAACATACGACGAAAAGCAAACGTACCGAAAGGGCAAGTAAAGGTAGTATTTTCTTGGTCTTTTGGTGCAACCGGTATCTGATGAAAACCTGAATAACCATCAAGACAACAATAGTAAGCTCGACAAGCTAACCTTTCTAGCATCTGGTCTATAAAAGGGATGGGAAAATGATCTTTTCTAGTTAAAGCATTTAACTTTCTATAATCTATACAAATTCTCCAACCATTTTGAACTCGAGTAGTCACTAACTCACCATCGGAATTCTTAATTACGGTTACACCCATTTTCTTAGGGACTATTTGTATTGGACTTACCCATTTTCTATCGGAAATTGGATAGATAATACCTGCATCCAGAAGTTTCTGGATTTCTTTCTTTACCACTTCCATCATTGGCGGGTTCAATCTGTGTTGGACTTGCTTTGCAGGAGTAGCCCCTTCTTCCAAATGAATCTTATGAATACACATGGAAGGACTTATGCCACTGATATCAGCAACTGTCCAACCAATTACCTCTTTGTATTCTCTCATAACCCGGATCAATCTTTCATCTTCCAATGAAGATAACTTATTAGAGGAAATAACAGGAAGTGTGTCTCCTTCTCCGAGGAACAAGTACTTGAGATGATCAGGTAACTTTTTAAGCTTGAGTTTTGGTGCCTACACAATTGATGGAAGGAGTTTAGCATTATTCAATGGCAAACCAATATAAGAAACACGCTTATTAACAGGGGCAAGAGAGTTAAGTTCAGAAATTGCTTCATGTCGATTCAAATTTGACTCGAATTCCTTATTTGCACTTTCTGATATAGTGTTAGTAAGCGCACCCTTTAATGAATCCTCATCATTTAGCTCATAAAATTTATGCACTAAAGATTCAATAACATCAATACTAAAAACCGAATATTCATTACCAAGATACTTCATGGAATCATATATATTAAACTTAATGACTTGACCATCAAATTCCATAGTAAGTGTACCCTCATAAACACAAATATTAGTCCTAGCTGTTTTAAGAAATGGTATCCCTAATAAGATAGAAGGTGTATTAGAATGATTCTCATTACCCATATCTATAACATAAAATCAGCTGGGAAAACCAAATCTTTAACCTTAACTAATATGTCCTCTAAAACGCCATCAGGGTATGCATAAGAACGATCAACAAGTTGTATAATTACCCCGGTTTGTTTTAATTTCCCAACGTTCATAGCTTCATATATAGAATGAGGCATGACATTAATGGAAGCTCCTAAGTCTAACATAGCTCTTTTAATCTCGACATTGCCCATTTTACAAGGAATAGTAAACATACCTGGATCCTTGCATTTGATAGGTAATTTCTTTTGAATCATAGCTGAAACATTTTCTCCTAACAGAACTTTTTCATTACCTTTAAGCTTCCTTTTAGATGTACATAACTCCTTCAGATGCTTTGCATAGCGAGGAACCTGTTTAATAGCATCAAGAAGTGGAATATTTACCTCAACTTTGCGAAAAGTTTCAAGAATTTCCTTCTCCTGCTCTTGTTTTTTGGACTTTGCAAAACGACCAGGAAATGGAGGAAGTATCTTGATTTCATCTTGTGGGCTGTTTGTTTCTTGCGGCTGATCATTTTGAGACGTCGAGCCCTCCTTCACAATCTCCTTCTCCAAATCGCGTTTTGATGGTTTAAGTGGCTGTTCTTCTAACACTTTCCCACTTCGCAAAGTAACTGCACTTACATTCTGCTTTGGGTTGTTAACGGTTTGAGATGGCAATTTACCCGAAGCTTGAGATTCCAATCGATTCACAGAGGTAGCCAACTGACCTATTTGGTTTTCAAGGTGCTGAATTGTGGTTTTGGTATCTTGTTGAAACTGTTGTGTGCTTGTAGCAAGTGTTTTAACAATATCTTCAAGAGACATGCTCGAATTTGAAGATGATGGTTGTGAGTGAGTTGTTGGTTTAGGATATTGTTGCTGGAAATTATTTGAACGAGATCCATAGCTAAAGTTAGGATGATCTCTCCATCCTGGATTGTAGGTGTTAGAGAAGGGATCATACTTTCTTTGTGGTGGACCTGGAAACCCTCCTACCGCGTTCATTTGCTCCGGTGAGCCATCTTGAAGTGTTGGACACATATCAGTAGGGTGACCAACAACCGAACAAACTCCACAAGCTTTCATCTGTTGTGTACTATTACCCATAACCAACTTTTCCACAAGAGCAGTGAGATTATCCAAGCGTTGATCATAAGAAGTTTTGACTTCACTAACACTTTTTGTCGGGCACTCTTGTCTTGTACCAAACTGTTGCGAATTAGCAGCCATGTTAGAGATCAAAGTCCTTGCATCAGTAGGCGTCTTGTGTACCAATGCTCCGCCACTTGCAGCATCTATCATATTCTGGTCCATAGTTAACAAACCTTCATAGAAATACTGAATTAAAAGTTGCTCCGTAATCTGATGTTGAGGACAACTAGCACAAAGTTGCTTGAACCTCTCCCAATACTCTTATAACGTTTATCCATTTAATTGACGAATTACACATATGTCTTTCCTGATATTTGCAGTACGTGAGGCATGGAAAAACTTTTTGAGTAATTGTTGCTTCATCTGGTCCCATGTGGTTTTGGAACCAGAAGGTAAATAATGCAACCAATATTTAGCTTTGACTGCCAACGAAAATAGAAAAGCACGCAACTTGATTTGCTCTTCTTTACCTTCTCGTAGTTTCATAGTTGAACGAATCACGTGAAACTCCTTAAGGTGCTTATGAGGATCTTCACCTGCAAGACCACAAAAAGTAGGAAGTAAATGAATTAGCCTAGATTTTAGTTCAAATTGGAAGGTAAGTGGTGGGTATTGGATGCATAAGGGTTGTTGATTGATGTTTTGGGTAGCCATTTCCCATAAGGTTCTTTCGTTCGCCATGTTCTCTTCTTCTTCGTCACTAATAGTGACCTGATGAAACAAATCAAAAAGGAAGTTTGATTCATAAGATTCAAGCCAAGAAGACTATGAACCTTTTTGAAAATTTCTCTTCCTGGCCTATTTCTCAACCTTTTAGCAGTCTTCTCAATTTTAGGATCGTATTCAAGTTCACCTGTACAAAATGATCGGGGCATTAAAATAGTTACAATTTAAAGTAATAGAATAATAACTAAAAACAAAGAAAAATAGAAAAACTGATTAATAAAAACTAAAAATGATAGATAAAAAAGGAAATAAATCTAAGACACCAATCCCCGGCAACGGCGCCAAAATTTGATTGGTGTCAAATCCAACAAAAATAAATCCTACTTCTATTATTTGTAGATAGCAACAAGTAGGGTCGATTCCACAGAGATTGGCCTAGAATAATTCTTAAACGGCACGACATGTAAACAAAGGGGCGTTTTGGTTTTCTGACAAGCAACAAATAACAAGAAAAATAAGATGGCTGATTAAACTAAGCACTTGAAAGCGATATAATTGAGCGGAGTATTACAATCTAGTCAAAGGTATTATCTAAGTATGAATCCATGGTTAATCATTGACACTAAAATGTTCAGGCACTGCGATTAAATTGGTTATGGTTACTAACAAGCTCTAATAACATGTCTCTCCTTAGTGTGTCGATAAACAAAACAAGCTCTTTGATTATTTCTCTTATCAAACAACGAGTCGTAAACAAGCTCTTAAGACTTAATTTTCGATAGCATTAGACTTTAGAGAAACCACCAATTCTGGTTGATAAACACATAAGCTCGATTCATTTCTAAAAACAGTTTTACAAAATTCCCTAACAATAATCGAAAAAACTTGACATATCAATATTGTTAATCACTACAAGTATTATAAACACTTCATGCAATTACGCACGTTCAATTCTAAATAGCAAAGTTGTTTTTCAACAAATTGAAATAAACAAGTAATTCAATTGATCAAACTATCAAAATTCATAACTAAGAATTTACCAAATACTATAAGTACTGAATAATTAAAGCAATGAGTCTTTAAAAACCTAATTGGACTTCATAACAAAGAAAACCTTTTAACTTTTATATATTAAATAAAATTAGACTACTCATGGTTAGAGAAATTACATCTTAACGAATGATGGAGCTCTTCTTCTTTTTTGATCTTCTATTGTACCTTTTTTATCTTTTTGTAGTTGTAAATCTTTGGATCATTTTTTTCTTTCTTGTGTAACTTCCTTCTTCAAGAAAATAAGATGGCTGATTAAACTAAGCACTTAAAAGCGATATAAACTAAGGCGGAAGATACCATCTAGTCAAAGGTACTATCTAAGTATGAATCCACGGCTAATCATTGACACTAAAATGTTCAGGCACTTGCGAATAAATTGGTTATCGTTCTTTTCTTTCTTTCCTTTTAGCCTCTATGAATCTCATCATCTGATGTTGTGTTTTAGTTTGGGTAATTTTACAATGAAATCCTCTAACTTTCAATCTCTTGTCAAATTATGCCTCATCTTTTATACCTACAATACCACATAAGTTTGTAAGGTATTTTTATCTTTTTAAAAATCAACCTTAACATATAAAAATGCATCATTCTCTAATTTGCACCACTTAACATAAAATGCAAGTATAGTCCATCATTTAAAGCTTTATTAATAATAAATCATGACGGAATAAGTATGAAAAATAGGCATTTTACGCACTTAACAACAACTCCCTTTTAGAGACCAAATATTTCTTGAAGATTAAAGCAGCTGGATGGCTTTGGCTCTTTTCGTAAGGGATTGAAATCTCCTTCTATAGCCTTTCTCCCACATTAAACTGCTTGAATCGATGAACAAATTCATTGACAGTGATATATCTGTAAGGTTTATTTATGTCTGCCCAGTATTGCGCTTGATCCTTTCTAGATGTTACGTGCAACGAATATGTAAAACATTTACAAAAAAATGTATGCATGTAATTTACAAAAATACTAAAATGGTATACGTACCTCTTGCAAGAAGTCAGCAGTGCCCTTTCTCTCAGGACACATGAATCCACAACTCTCGAAGAACTCAAGTGCATTTTCCCTTGGTCCTTGATACATGATTTGGCCTTCGGATAGTAGTATGATATCATCAAAAAGATCAAAGGTCTCTGGAGCAGGCTATAGTAAAGATATCATGATTGTTGACTCGTTAAGGTGAGCAATTTGCTACATGCACTTGACTATTTGAAAGGTAGTGGAACTGTCTAGACTTGTTGATATCTCATCCATAAACAAAGTTTTTTTAGGGCCAACAATCATTTCTCCTATTTTTCGTTGGACAATACAACAAATATTCCATACAGTTAGTTCGAACATTAACAATTTACATTTTCATGACCATGTGTGAACATGTGTATACCTGTAATTAATCTCTTCTTTTGTCCACCAAAGATTCCTTGCCTCATTACATCACCAACAACAGTATCGCGGCAGAAATCCAAGCCCAATATCTATTTTCGTATAAAAGGCATATGAATATATTGATTCAAGAATAATATGTTAGTTTAAATAAAAGTATAATACAATAGAACTTGAAAACGTAGATCTTACCCTAAGCATGTAGTAAGTAATCAAATTGCTGACATCTCCTTTTATGGCGGCTCCCTTCATGAAAAGACCGACTTATGCTTCTGGGAAGATCCCTGATTGCTTTTCTCTTCTTGCGAGCTCCTCCAACAATTCTATTTTCAT
>BQNB010008991.1:40000-41523 GCA_026074375.1 Tanacetum coccineum
GAAATCCATGAATGAAATCTTGCCAAATTTAAACTCCAATGCACATCAAGTAAGCCAAAAATCTAATTCACCTAAGAAAAACATGCTTAAAAGGGTCAACATAGAGTTGGTGAGTTCATAGATTTTTGTAAATGTAAATGTAAATGTTGGATCAAATATTTGTAAAGAGTATATGACTATTTCAATCGTTATAATAGTCACAAAAAATGTATGCATGATTATTGGAATCAAAGATGTATATGACTACTGTATCCCATACGATAGTCACAAAAAGTTGAGTATAGTTGGAATAAAGCGTTTGTAAAGTATGCATGACCATTGTATCCAATACAATAGTCACCATGTGTGATTACGATTGCACCCCTAAGCTCATGAAACTGTGACGTAGAGTTATATGTATGCCACTTTATTCAAGGCACAGTAAGAGTTCATGAGTATGTAGTTGTTGGCCATGTAGACACCAATCCAGTCGTGCTCCGACATGGTATAACGTTTGTTTGTCCAGTGATAGCTAATCACCCGAACGGGGATTGTTGGTATGTGTTTAATTACACATACCTTTTACCTTTAAAAATGAGCTAAAATAACCAAAAACGGACTTAAAATGCCAAATATACGCTTGTTTTGCTAATTGTATTGTGCAGGAACGGATAACTAAGAAAAGGACGAAAAACAAAGCCAAAACGACAAAACCGGACTCAGAATGGAAAAGACTGTGAAAGACAAAGCCAAATCGAAGCCGAAAAGTCAATCAAGTCAAAAAGTCAACTGGTCAAAGTCCAAGTCAACCCCGAGGCCAAAAGTCAAAGAAATATAAGTTTAGGGACTGAACTTGTAAATCCCTAAACTTACATTTATACAAGAAATCAAGAGAAAAGAAGAGAAGGGCCAAACTGCCAAGATGGGAAAGTTATACTACGAGGGCCAAAACTGTCAAGCCCTAAAACTTGTAGCACATAAGGACGGTTCATGCAAAGAGTTATATAACTCTTGGGGACTTAACTTGCCAAGTCCCCAAAGTTATATAACAAAAAGGACGATGGATGCAAAGATGCATGTATCTTTGAGGGGCCATTTGTGCCAATTCCCCAAACCCACACCCTGTTATACTCAAACAACTTTTCCCGCTCCTTTTTTCCCCCCAACACAACTCACGGGTGTGTAACCCCGTTTTTACCCTGTAAACTTTCACCACCACCATGGGTAAACACCTCCCCCCTCCTCCACTACCATTCCCACCAAAAATCACACCTTTCCATGTTGGCAATCCTACTTTTCACATTACACTTGGCCGAATCAATGGCTATGATGAATCCAAAGAAGCACAATGGCAATGGATGGCTGGGATTAACACTTTGGAGCCTCTCACAGAAGAAAAACACTTTGCAAGTTTGAAGGTTTAGGGTTTAGTATAAATAGAAGGCTATGTGAGCCGATTTTAGAGAGTAGTGTATAAGTTTTTATTTTTCTTTAAGTTAAGTCTCTTTTGTGTTTCTTTCAGCTTATTTATAGCTTATTGCAAG
>BQNB010008991.1:45344-88151 GCA_026074375.1 Tanacetum coccineum
TGAGCTATTGTAGCACAACGGTAGTGAGTGTGTTATAAAAGTGTTGGTTGATGGGGTGGGGGAGGGTGGTGGTGATGTTGTTGGCCGTTTATGAACAGTGGTCGAGGAGGGGGGACAGGGAAGCGTGAACAGTGGGGTTTGGTTTGGGCGGGAAAATTTGTTGTGTGTATAACAGGTGTGTGTTGTCAGGGGTGATAGTTTGGGTAAATAACATAAATGGCCCCTCAAGGTTATAAGTTAAATTGCAACTTAAGTCCATGTGGTGTTAAAGTTTTTGTGGTTTGGCAATTTTGGCCTTCCAGGTTATATATGCTTATTGCAAACATAGTCCTTATGGTAATTGACTTTGGGAGTTTGGCAGAAACAGCCCCTCTAAGTTATATTGGGCTTAACTTAAGTAAAAAAAGGTAATGGGCTTGGTTTTGGTTTTGGGCTTTTTGTATGGGCCGGTTATAAGATTTGGACTTTAGGCCTTTTAAAGTCTTCATTAAATATACTAATGGGCTTATCCGGCCCATTAGATGGGTTCGGGTGGGCCCATTAAGTATTCTTCATTTTCGGCATCGGTTTTGACTGTTGACTTTGTCGGGGTTGACTTTGACTTTTGTTGACTTTGGCTTTGATTTGACTTTGTCTTTTCACGCTTTTCCATTCCGTGCTCGATTTTGTCCGTTTTTGCTTGATTTTTCGTCCTTTTGTCGGATATCCGTTTCCTGCACAAAATAAGTGAAAACATACAAATACAATGTATTTTTGGTACGTTTTGGGTCATTTAAGTCCGATTTTAATGGTGAAAGGTATGTGTAATTAAACGCATACCAAAATCCCCCATACTAAGACATTGCCGTGTCCTCACGCAATGCTATGAAGTAAGCACTTAGAAAACTAAGAATCTCGATCCCCCTCGACTAATAACCTCGAAAAGTAGCTAAGTGTTCATCAAGGGAATTAAAGACTCATAAGTTTTGAAAATCCCCGTCTTTACCATTTTTATATATATACACTTATTCCTACACATATTTTTGTATTTTTCATTTTTCTCATTTTTTTGTAGTTTTCATATTAATCAACAGCATCATCTTGATGAAAATTACACGGGTTTGTTATACATCGCCATAGAACAAACACATCAGTATGAGGATAATGTGCGTCATGATATGTTTTATCCTCTATCATCATCATTTCTTTAGAAGGAATTACAGAAGGATTTGATTGCCTTGCTGAGTATATCGAATTATATATAATAGATGGATATTACATTGATGAAAATTACGGGTTGTTATACATACCGTAAACACATCAAGTATGAGGATAAGTGTGCGACTATTGGATATAGTTTTATCCTCTTCTCATTCTATTTTTTAGAGGAATTAAAGAAGGATTTGATTGCCTTGCTAAAGTGGATACGGATTTTTTTTTATGACTTAAAATATTAGAGCACGAGCTGCTATTCACATCTTTGATAGATTGATTTTATTATAGCTAATAAGTAGCGGTCCAAATAGTATATTGGCTTTCACTAATTTTTCTTTTACATCTTTTGAGTTTTTACTAAAACGAGATTTATAACTCGCGCGCTGCCGCGGAGTGCGCGGGACTGTAGGACTGACATTAAATAAAGTTGTTATATAAAAAAGTCGTGGTTACGTTAAAGTTTAAGGTTGGGTTTGTAACATTTAGCAAACTTCATGGTGCGTTTTGAAAATTGTTTTTTTAATGTATATATTAAACTTCAACATTTTTATAAAATCGTACGCATGTCAGAAGCATTTAAATATTGAGCTCGTTTTGTTCGCAATTCGACGATCATTTCAGCGATTTTTTTTCATCTCGGGTTTGTAACATTTACCATACTTTCGGGTTGGGTTTGAAAATTATTTTTTAAATATATATATTAAACTTCAACATTTTTTATAAAAGCATACGCATGTCAGAAGCATTTCAATATTTGACTCATTTTGTTCGCAATTCGACGATTTTTTCAGAGGCATTTTTTTTCTGAATAAATCGATAGATATGCGCTCCATAATTGATAAATAAGTTTTATTATATAAAAAAGTCGTAAATAGGTTAAAGTTTATGGTGTGTTTTGAAAATTAGTTTTAAAAAATATTTCTTTCCCGTGGGCAGCTACAGGGTATGTTTGGCAAGGAGCGGTGTTGGAGTTTTTTGGGGCGGTGAGCGGTGAGCAAGAACATTTAGATTTTTAGTGCTTGTTTGTCAAAAGGAGTGGTGAGCGTTTTGATTTTTATTGATCGTTTGGCAAAGAAGTGGTGAGCGGTGCTATTTTTTAGAAAAACTATTTTTTCAATGCTTATTTAAGAAGCTTTGACAAAGGAGCGGTGAGCTGTGAGAGTTACTGCTCACTCCTACGGCTCACAGCTACTACTCTACTCACTCCTAACGGCTCACAAGCAACTACATCACTCCTACGGCTCACTGCTACTGCTACTTTTAACAAACACACCCACAATGTGTTGTGTTTTTCTTATTACAGTGTTTTGTGTTTTTTTAATCCGGCTACTGTTCATGGTATAGTGTAATATGATATCTTTTTTCTTTTCTTTGCATCGGGAATCGTGCGCGCTTTATTATTTTATGGATAAAGATCCTCTCATGTTCATTTGAATATGAGAGGTAATGTTGTGCTTTGTGTGATTGTACATTTGATAAATAATCAAATGTACAATTACACAAAGCAAAACATTACCTCTCATATTCAAATGAACATGAAAGAACCTTTTTCCTTATTTTATTCAAAAAAGCCTTCTGCTGTGCACCGGTGTTTGATATAATTATATAATTATGTACTATAAAACAAATAATAATAATATCGATGACATTAATCATGAGCCAAAAAGTTATGATTTGTGAAATTGTGATTTAAACAATAATTATAGAACAAAATAATTATGTTTTGTAGTGAAACTTTACTCCGCATATCATTATTAGGCAAAACAAAATCAAAAATTAAACTTGCTTTATCCAAATTACCCAAAAACTTATAAGTAAAGTACAATATTAATCAGTTTAATCTTGATTCAAAAATTATATTGCGGATAAAAACATGATCATAGGATACTCCAAGAATAATTGTCATTGATTACAATTTCTTAAAGTCATATACAGTATGTTTTATTAAATAATTATCTATTAGTCTTTTTTATTATTAACACGACAAATCAAGATGAAACTATTGAAGTATGAACATCACATGATGAAGACTATTTTAATATGATGGTAAAATAATTTTATATTAAAATCTTGGAGTAAGATTAGTGACGGTGTAGGGTATAAGAGAGTTTTCGAAATAATTTAAACAGGAATCTGGCGCTACTTCACAAAAGAGACCCGTTAGGAGTCACTGTCAAGCCCATACCCCTATGAATTTTAAACTAACATAATTTACCCCTACGCTTATTGATTTGTACAAAAGTGGACCTTTAGTTTGTACATCATTTAATTTAGGACTAATGGTCGGTTAATATTTTATTTGTTACTGTTAGTATTACTTTTTAATTGTGGCTAAATACATCCGCAGTTCCGCACATGCCTCTTACGAGTATCTATATTACTTTCGGCATAGTAGCGCCTCTAATAAGTGGATCTTTCAAAAGGTCTTTAGAACATATTATTACCATAGAAATTATCTTTTTGATTAATAGTTTAGAGGAATTCATATTAATATAAAATCAAATAATTGTTTTTCTATAAGTAGTTTTAATGCCAATACATGTATGATGCTCGGACAACTACTACGTCTACGTGTGTTTGGTGAAAAGCTTTTAGGAGCATTTATGAATAGTGAGCGTTGTGAATTTTAATGTTCGTTTGACAAGCAACAAGTAGTTTTATCTATTTTTTCGGAATGCTCACTTTTCAACACTCCATGAAGTAACATTTAGGAGCTTTGAGCATTCAAGAGTTGTTTTACACATTATAATTACAATCACAGTTACGTTACCAAAGTTTTAATAAAAAATATAACTATTGCTCACTGCTACAACTATTTTTGCCAAATACACCCTATCTGATTATATTATTTCGACTATATATATGTTTAGGTTTTAAAGTATGATCAAATTTTATTTTCAAAGTTATTGTTGAGTAGTTAGTGTAGAACCGTAGAGGGTTGGGGGGTGGGGGGTGAATACGGTTTTCTTGACTTCTTCGAAGTTTATAAAACTTCAAGTCTCGAAAGAGCCGAGTGGTGTGCTAATCTACTTTGCAATGAGAACAATGAGTAGATAGAGAGAAGAAGAGAAAAGAAGAGACACCGCGATATATACTGGTTCGGAAAGGGGGGTTTAGTCCTTCTGTACGTCTAGTTGCGATTCCACGACACCGATACTATTCCTAGTATAATCCTTATGGTGGACTATAAACCGTATTACAATTTAACTCCACCGACTTTCAACAAAGCTCGGCGCTCACACAGAAGAGTTACTACATACGGTATTTCGCTCTCGGAATCCACCCCTAAGAACCCGTGATTCGACTTAACCTATAACTCTAAAAGACTTCCCCTTGGAAGCTTTTCAAAACCCCAATTAGATTCCCAATAATCTAGGCTTGATCTCACAGATACAAGACTTTCTTTACAACTCGATAGATGAAAGATAGTTTGATTTAAGAATCAAATCCCTAACCTAGCCTAGAGACTCAATTCTAATAGAAAGGGTATGAGAAAGAAGACCATCGATAAAACACACAAGTATGGATTAGGTACTTGTGTAGCTCTCTTGCGGAGATGTGTGTTCTTTAATAGATGATAGAAGAGAAGATTAAGAACACTTGACGTTTAGACTTGGAGGATTAGAAAAGAGAAAAAAGAGGAAATAATGTTTACAAGAGGTGAGGAATACAAAGGCCAAGAGGGGGTATTTATAGGCCAAGAACCCAAAAATAAGAAATGCACTTCGCGTGACGCACGGCCAGCGCGCTAGACACCTGAAGCCATTTTTCGAGTTCTTAGCTTTTTAATTACCTGCTCTTGTTAAACCCCTAATTGTACTTCACGCTATGACCTTTCGATCATTCTTACACTCAAGGTCAACCAACTCAAATAGCCATTTGATAAAAGCGTTTTGTGAAGTATTAAAAGCGTTTTGCTTGTCCGATAAAGTAAAAAGAGAAAAGAATTATCATAAAGGGGTAGTTTGGGTATTCCTCAAAGTCTAACTAGCTTAGTTGGGATTCAACTAAAGATTTGAAATAGCTAGTTAGGATACAAGAGAATATTCTTGAAATATTCTTTGCTTGTAGAGAAAGGGTGAAAGATTTAAATTTTGAATTTCAAATTCAATTAGCCACATAATGAATGGGTTGGCAATGAGTTGTCATGATGTAACATGATGTGATGAAAGGGAGCCTCTTGATCTTGTTTGAAATGGAGGGTGAGGATGTGAAGAGTACATTTGGTTAAGTGGCAAGATCAATGGTAGAGAAAAGGGTGTGTTTGTTGTGTGAGTAGGAAGTGAATGTTTGTGAGAGACGTTATATTTGTTTGAGATGAGGCATCAATCCAATGGTTGAGAAGAGAATAAGGGAGTTTGGATTGATGAGGTGGCTTGATCAAGGGTAGAGGTGAAAGTGTGTTTGTTGTGTTAGTTTGAGAAGTAATCTAAGGGTTGAGAGAAGAGTGTGTGAACTTGGATCGGTGACATGGCTTGATCAAGAGTTAAGATGAGGAAGTATGTGTGTATGTGTAATTTAAATTCATTGAGGAAGAAGGTGAATAGTGGATATGTGGTGGTGAATGTTTTGAAAAGATATTGGTTGGGAATGTTGGAGACATAAAGGTACAACAAGTACAAGAGAAGTACATTATGTAAGGGAATATGAGTTGGCATTGTAGAGGATAAGATTTGGGGTTTATTTGGTGAAGGTGTATGTGAAGAAGGGTGTTTGTGTTTGAAGAGTGTTTAGGAAGATAAGTAAGAAGGTGATGATGTTTAGGATGAAATCAAAGGATTAATTTTGGTTAATAATCATTTTGCCAATAAGAAAGAAAAGAGTGGCCAAAAGTGATTATGAGGTTGTTCAGGAAGAAGATGTTTAGAGTGTGTGTGTTAAAGAGATGAAATCACTTATTGGGTAAGAAGGTAAACAAGTGATTAGAAAGATTGGGTTGTATAGAATAGGTGAGGACTTGTACATGTGATGAATATATGTGAGCTTGTAAAAATATTTATAGGTAAGGAAGTAAGAAAAGTCAAAGTATGATTAACTTCCAAATACCACAGACTCAATTAGTCATTTAGACTTTAATCCATGATAATTAACAATGGATTTGATCACTAATCATCTTGATGCAAACAAGCTAAGTGTTTTGCATCTTAAGTAAAGCATATCCCATAAAGGGAAAGGATGTATTTACGCAAAGTGACATTTGACCAATACAGGAGTCAAACCCGTTACATGATTAGGATCAATTGTAAATCCGAGCAACAATGGATTTGATCATTAATCATTTTGATGCAAACAAGATAAGTGATTTGCATCATAAGTAAAGCGTATCCCATAACAAGAAAAGATACATTTACGCAAAGTGGCATTTGACTTGGTTTGACCAATACGGGAGTAATGCCCGTTACATGATTAAGATCATCGTAAATCCAGATTAAGGTCAAATGAGTACTTTCATTTGTTGGTATGTTAAAAGTATGATCATACTATGTTTAGAAAGATGTTTCGGCCTTGGCAAGAGGCGCTTGATAAAAGATTTGAGTTGGCATTTTATGGAAAAACGAGAGGATTTGTTTTTGCTCCTCTCTAAGTCTAAACCTCATTTGGAGTGTTCTCAAATGCTCAAATATCATGTACATACCTTAATTAAAGTTTCCACATGTGTCGGGTAAGAGAAAAGCCGACGATTGCAAAATCCGTAAAGCGAAATTCACGTGTGGCGCGCTGGCCATGCGCTGACGCGTGCCCAGTGCGCCAGACGTAAATGTTCGGTTTTACGGATTTTGGCTATCGTTTGTGATTTTATGTTTTGCGAATGTTTATTTGTCATCATTAAAACATAAAGGAGATTCTAGTCAATGTTGCACCAACAGTTAGATATGATACTTTAAAAAGGAGTCAAAATAGTTAACATATGTGTTTATATATACTATTGTTGATATCATGCATATACTCATTAACATGTGATTCAGCGTGATATTTATAACATGTATATTTATGAAGTTTTATGTATTTGGTATTAGTGTTTATATATGTGTTAATTTACCTCGCGCGTGCAGAGAGTATTTATTATTATTATTATTATTAGAGTAAATTGCAGATATGCTCTTTGTGGTTTTCTCATATTGCACGTTTAGTCCCCACTTTTGCGAAAGTGCGAGCGGCCTCCCTGTGAGGAAACTTTCGTTGCACTTTCCCTCCCTGACAGGGACCATTTCTGCACAAAAGTAAAACAAAAGTGTTACAGAAATGGTCCCTGTCAGGGAGGGAAAGTGCAACGAAAGTTTCCTCACAGGGAGGCCGCTTGCACTTTCGAAAATGTAGGACTAAACATGCAATCTGAGGAAACCACATGGAGCATATATGCATTTACCTCTTATTATTATTATTATTATTAAATTATAATATTTACATAAAATTAGTGGGATATAGTAATATAATTTTATTATTATTATTATTATTGTTATTGTTATTATTATTATTATTATTATTAATACTTGTGTGTGTAATAATCGTGCAGATATGATGTGTTTCAAAAGCTTTAAATTTATAATAACTGAAAATACTAATTTTATTATAGGGAAACACATGGGTAAAAGTATAACCCACGTATGTAGTATAATCTTTTTAGGTAAGACCAGGTTGTCCATGGGGATTTGAGTAGTATTCGAATAATCAGAAAGAAAATAGACTTTAACAATTTTGAAAATAACTTTTATTTTACCAATGATAATAAAGATGACTACTCGGATAGTTGAAAATAATTTATAAGTATTGATAATGATTAAGACCTCACAGATTTTAACTCATAAAAAAGGTTTCTCGTCAGAAAGCGTTTTCACAAATTAACTTAATTAACTCAAGACTTATACTTAGTAGACTAGACCAATCGTGTCACTCGAATGATTTAGATAACTTATTATATCAAAGCTTATTTTGTTTATCAATTTACGAAAGTGGATTTCTCGACACAAACGATAAAGACCATAGACAAATCTTTAAAACCATATAGATCATAACGGGTCTTTCGACCTATACCGATATGATTATATAATCTAAGTTGATAAGCAAAACCGATAAGATAGGAAGTGCGACGCACAATCTTATAAGTGCGGCATACAGAGTTAATGCATTAATTTGACTAAGTCTTTAATTCTTTGACTTTGAGGAGAAGTACGGCGCACAATTGCTAAGTGCGATGCACTTTTATACTTTTAGCTTGAGACTTTAACTTTTTCTTGCATCTTGATTTCTGAAGTGTATAAGTATTCGATCTTTGTCTATTTTAAGCTCGGGATGTCTTCAAGTGAACCTGCAAGTATTTCATGCTATTAAGTATCGAAAGTTCACGAGAAATGAATAAATAACGCCACCGAAAACATGTATAATTTGGGCGTTATCAAATCCCTCCACACTTAACTCTTACTTGCCCTCAAGTAATCAAAGCGAGAAAATAAGATCATTTATCGTGACGTGGAGAAAATTTGGATTTTTAAAAGAGTTTGCATATTAACTTTCAGTCATAGACATATAACATAGCACCTCACAGGGGAATGTGTTTGATTTGTAATTCACTCGAGCCACTCAGATAGGGTTTATATATTTCTGTGAAGACACTCAATTGCACAGACATAATCTAGACGGCTACCATATGCTTGTACTTGACACATAAACATGACCAAAGGGCGGAACTTGATACTAATGCTGGATAGTAGCATATACAAATCTTCTTGTGCCGGAACTTAAGCCTTTATTTATTTGAACTACTATATATATTTTTCTTTTTTTTTCTTTTTTTTACCATAATAATAACTAAGGCTTGGCACAGAACTTCATCCTTTAATTTTAACTTCTTCACTTAGGTATTTCAGCAACTTACCACTAAAGGGAGTGCTTTCAAGAATAGGAACTTGCGGAATTAATAGCATATGATTAATCAGGCTTCGGTCTAGTAAAAGATGATCAAGCACAAGTTCTAGAGCTTCTAAATTATCGGCTCACTCAAATATAATTATCAACCAATACCACTGTTCCAAAAAGGCGACAAATTGCAAATACACAGTCGTAACGACGGATGAAACACTTGCAATTGCATTCAAACCTTAACTCGAACAGGCTAAAGGCATCAATGATCTTAGGTATCAAAGGTGGATACCCGAATTTATAAGGCTAAATTTCTCACATTTTAGTGGACTAGGTTGTGCTAGTTATAATGTCAATCCGGGTGGACTTGCCTTACTAAGAATATTTTTTATATTGAAAACATATTTACTTAGATTTTGTAATAAAATTAGTTAGAAAATTTTTGGTAGGGCAAACACGAGGGATATGATTATTTTTTCCTATTTGGCTCCCATCCACACTTAAGTTGAACATTGTCCTCAATGTGATAACTGATAATAGAGATAAAACATGGAAAATTAAGGGAAAAAAGTACTTTCTGGGCATAGAGATATATAGCTGCGAGAGAGCTATCCTTGAGCAGACTTTATAATTTTTCAATCTTTAAGCTATATTACATGCATAAAAGTAAATATACAAAAAACACAAAAAGAATTTTTTTTGGGTTTTCTTAGAAAAATAAATAAAGGATACGAACAGAAGAATGGAGGAGGGACTCCCCCACACTTAAGTAAAGCACGGGTTGCCTCCCGAGAAGCGCTTAATTTTTTAAAAGAGTCATTAGCTAGAATCCTGCTTCTGGAATTCATTCTTTGGGAAAGAAGGGAGTGACTGCTTCCCTTTGGTCATTATAATCTTCTTCTTCATGATATAGTTTGAGTCAATGGCCATTAACAATAAATGTTTTTCCATCTTTTCCATATAATTCAACATATTCGGATGGATATTGATGTTTCACCACCTATGGTCCTAGCCAGCGAGATCGGAGTTTCGGCTGTTTGAATTTATACTTTGAGTGAAAAAGCATAACCTTGTTTCCATGTTTGAATTCTTTTCTCATTCTTAGTTTTTTATCGTGCCAGACTTTTGTTCTTGCCTTTGTATAATCGAGAGTTTTCATAGGCTTGATATCTAAGTTCATCTAATTCGTGTAACTGAAACATTCGTTTTTCACCAGCAGCGATGAGATCTGGATTACAATTCTTAAGTGCCCAGTATGCATGGTGTTCAATTTCAAATGGTAGGTGACAGTTCTTTCCATATATGAGTTTGTAGGGTGTGGTACCGGTAGGTGTTTTGTAAGCAGTGCGAAAAGCCCACAGAGCGTCATCAAGTTTTCTTGACCAAATAGCGGGATTGTCTTTAGCAGTATTTTCAAGAATTCTTTTAAGGCTCTGTTTGTATTCTCAACTTGACCACTTGTTTGAGGGTGGTACGATGTATAGATACAGTGATTAACTCCATATCTCTTTATAGTCTTTTCCATTATCTTGTTACACAAGTGAGTACCTCGGTCGCCTATTAGAGCTTTGGGCATTCCGAATCGGCAGAATAGTGTATTTAGAAAGGTAATAACCACTCGAGCATCATTGGTTGGCAAAGCTTGAGCTTCGGCCCATTTAGATACGTAATCGACAGCAACAAGGATGTATTCAAACTTATGTGATTTTGGGAATGGCCCCATAAAGTCGATACCCTAAATATCAAAAATTTCACACACTTGAATGTTGTTTAATGGCATCTCATCACGTTTTGATATATTTCCAGTCTTTTGGCATGCTTCGCAAAGTCGAACTAAAGTATGAGCTTCTTTTATGATTGTTGGCCAGTAAAATACTGAATCAAGGACCTTTTAAGCGGTTACGTTTGGTCCATAATGTCCACCGGTTGGTTCGTGGTGACATTGATCTAAAATGGTTTGGGTTTCTGGTCCAGATACACAGTGTCTGATCATACCGTCAGAACATACTTTGAAAAGATAGGGTTCCTCCTAAAAGTAGTGTTTGAGGTCAGAGAAGAATTTGTTCTTTTGTTGGTATGTCATTCCTTTTGGTATAATATCTCCAACCAAATAGTTTGCAAAGTCTGCGAACCATGGTTCATTTCTGGTGTTAATTTCCATAAGGGTTTCTCCAGGAAAGTTGTCGTCAACCTCACTGTCATCACTTGACTCGTTATTGTCAATCCTAGATAAGTGATCAGCAACAAAATTTTCTGTACCTTTTTTATCTTTGATCTCTATGTCAAATTCTTATAGAAGTAAAATCAATCGAATAAGATGGGGTTTTGCGTCTTGTTTCTTAAAGAGATGTTTAAGAGCTGAGTGATCGGTGTGAACAATAGTTTTTGATAGTATAAGATAGGATCTAAATTTGTCGAATGCAAAAACTACAGCTATAAGTTCTTTCTCGGTTACGGTGTATTTTTGTTGAGCTGGATTGAGAGTTTTGCTTGCGAAGTAGATTGGGTGAAAGTTTTTACCATCTTTTTGACCTAAGACAGCTCCGACTGCGAAATCACTTGCATCACACATAAGTTCAAATGGAAGATTCCAGTTTGGGCTTACGATCACAGGAGCACATGTGAGTTTCTCTTTTAATAATTCGAATGCTTTTTGACATTCATCGTTGAATTCGAACAGAGTATCTTTTTCAAGCAGCTTAGTTATAGGTCGGGCAATTTTCGAGAAATCTTTTATAAATCTTCGGTAAAAACCGTCATGTCCTAGAAAACTCCTAACACCTTTAATGTTAGTAGGGGGTGGAAGTTTTGAGATTACGTTGATTTTTGCTTTGTCGACTTCAATTTCTGCACTAGACACCTTGTGTCCAAGCACAATTCCTTCTTTGACCATAAAGTGACATTTTTCCCAACTAAGGGCAAGATGAGCATCTTTACAACGTTGGAGCATTTTATCAAGATTATTTAGGCATTTGTCGAAAGAGTTTCCAAAGACGGAGAAATCGTCCATGAATACTTCAACGAATTCTTCAACCATGTCATGAAAGATTGCTAACATGCACCTTTGAAATGTAGCTGGAGCATTACATAATTCGAATGGCATTCGCCTATAAGCGTATGTACCGAAGGGACATATGAATGTTGTTTTTTCTTGATCATTAGGATTGATAGGAATTTGAAAATATCTAGAAAAACCATCGGATCTTTAAATATTTATTTCCTGCGAGGTCTTTCCAACTTTTTGATGATAAATGGTTAAAGGAAAATGATCTTTTGTGGTTGCTTCATTGAGTTTACGATAATCGATGCATACTCGCCAACCCGTAACGGTTCTTGTTGGGACAAGTTCATCATTTTCGTTTGTGACTACTGTAATACCGCCTTTCTTTGGTACACGGTGTATAGGACTAACCCAAAGACTATCGGCAATTGGATAAATAATACCGGTATCCAAGAGTTTTGTAATTTCTTTCTTAACAACTTCTTGCATATTTGGATTTAACCTTCTCTGTTTTTAGACAACTGGTTTCTTGTCATCCAAAAATTGTATTTTGTGCTTGCAGAATGATGGGCAGATACCAGGAATATCTGTTGTTTTCCAGGCAATTGTTTCCTTATGTTTTTTAAGGACAGATACAAGTTTGCTTTTGTTTTGAGCAGAAAGTTGAGATGATATGATTACAGGAAGGAAAGATGGTTCTTCTAAAAATACATATTCCAAGTTATCAGGAAAAGGTTTGAGTTCGAGATCCGTAGGAGGTTCTTTGAGAGATGTTTTGATTTTATAATCCGTGTTGATGGTGATTTTCTCGAACGGTGGTTCTTCTGTGTCGGATTCAGAATCATAGATTTCATCGGCAGTCATTGCTATGAATTTATCGAATTCAGAAAAGATTTATTCTTCGAGAACGGTTCCTTCAATGGAATGGAGGATTTTGTTTCCTTCGTCAAGAAAAGCATCGAAATCTTCTTCTAAGATTTCATCGATAACATCGATACTAAAACATGTGTCATCGTTTGAATAAGAGTGTTTAATGGCATAATCGATATTAAAGATCATTTGTTCAGTTCCAACTCCAAGATTGAGTTGTTTTTGTTTAACTCAAATTACTGCATCAGCAGTGTGAAGAAAAGGTCGTCCCAAGATGAGAGGAACTTTGCTATCTTCTTCCATTTCGAGAATAACGAAATCGGCAGGGAAGGTGAATTTACCAACTTTAACGAGCATATTTTCAGCTATTCCAACATGGTATTGGAATGATCTGTCGGCTAATCTTACGCTCATTTTAGTAGGTTTAAGAGTTTTGAGAGATAGTTTCGCATATAAGGAATATGGCATAAGGTTAGTGCTAGCACCAAGGTCGGCTAAAGCATTACATGAGAAAGTTTTATTAAAGTTGCATGGAATAAGAAAACTTCCAGGTTCTCCAAGTTTGGGTGAAACTTTATTTTGAAGAATGGCGGAACTTTCATCGCTTAGGAAAGTAGCAGAAATTTGTTCGATTTTATGCTTGTTGCTTATGAGTTCTTTGAGAAATTTGTCATAGTTAGGCATTCCGGCTAAAATTTCGATAAGAGGTACGTTGATTCGGATAGCTCGAATTATGTCGAGGAATTTTTCGTATTGGACCTCCATTTATTTTTCTAAGGCGTTGAGGATATGGGATCTTTGGTTTGTATGGTTTTGGTAACGGTTTTTCTTTGACTGGTTTCGGAAGTTGAGTTTTTGGTTGTGGTGTAGGTTCATCGTCTTCATCATCGCTATCGAAATTGATGGGGTTTTCAGAATTGTTTTGTTGATCATTCGGGTTATCTGGTGGATCATAGGATTTACCATTTCTTGTGAATACGACATTCACATTCTCATTACGAGATTGCGGTGGTTGGTAAGCTTTAAAGTTGCTACCTCGTGGGTTTGGTTGAGTGTTGCTTGGAAGAGATCCAGAAGGTCGACCAGATTGCTTGTTAGCGAGTCTGTCAAACTTAGTTTCGAGGTTTTGAATTGAAGCTTGATGATTTTTGGCTACTGTTTCGAGTTGAGTTTTGATGTCCATGACTGTTTCTTTGACAAAAGCGTTGGTTGATTGCTGAGATGTCATGAAATCGTTGAATTGTCTTTGAAGATCATAGGATTTATCATCGGTATTGGATTGGCAGTTATCTCGGTTGTAATCATTCCGTTCGCTTGAATGCTAATTATCGCGATTCGAGTCTCGGTCACGGTAATCATTGTAAAAACGAGTCTTACAGAAAGTTTGCATGAATTTAGCTTCTTCTTCACGGGACATAGGTATGTCATCATCGTCAAGATCGGGTATGGGTTGTTTAGCACGAGATTGGAGTTCTTTGTACTGAGCATCCATTTTTATGGTCATGGCATCTATTCGGGCCATAATTTTGTCAATATCGGAATTATTATTACCTTCATCGGCGAAAGCAACGGTTTTCTTAAGAGATGATTTGATTTTTTGATTTTTAGCCTAGTCGAGCTTGAGTAAGACTTTATCTTCGAGAAGCTGATAAGCTTGATTTGGTGTTTTATAGAGGAAAATACACTCAGCTGCGGTATTTAGAACTTCTTGGATTATTTCATTGAGACCATGATAAAAGATTTTGATAATATTGCCTTTGGACAGATTATGACCATGGCAATTTCTGAGCATTTCCTTCATACGAAGCCAAGCATCGGTTAGAGATTCATTTTCATATTAAGAGAAAGCACAGATTTCTTTGAGGAGTCGGTCGAAAAGAGTTGGGGGAAAGAATCAGCTTATGAAAGCAGTTCGAAGTTCATCCCACGTTTCAATAGTTCCTTCGTTGAGTTCGTCCAGCCATGTTTTTGCTTCTCCCGTGAGTGATAGGGGAAACATCATTAGGCGGACAGCTTCATTCTCGGTATCTCTATATTTAAACATATCACAGATTTCGAGGAATTCATGAATGTGTTTTTGAGGATCGGTTTTGGTTCTACCATCAAATTGGTTTCCTTTGACGAGAGTCGAGTGGTTACCTTTAATGGAAAATTCATTTGCGGTTTCAGGAATAGTGATTGCAGAACCGGCAGTCGGAGCAACAACATGGTCGGCAGCCCACATGGGTTCATTATCCATTGGATTGTAATTTTGAAGAATATCAAGAAAGTGACGGAAGTAATTGATGTTGAGAATTGGCGGATAGAAAATTCTCGGGTGTTGAGGTGGAATGTTTCTTTGATCGTATGGAACTCTTCTGTTTCGTCGACGAAGTCTTCGATTCAGAGTACGTTCAGGTTCAGGTAATGGTTCAACAAGTTCAGAATTAGAAGCACGTGTATGCATCCAAAGGAGAAATTGTTTGGGTCAGTTTGCCAAAAAACTGTACGGCGATTTTTAAAAAGAGGGGGAGTTAAAGTAATTTTCTAGAGTTGACTACTAAACAGCTTAAAAATCCCCGGCAGCGGCGCCAAAAACTTTGATGTGTTTCAAGAGCTTTAAATTTATAATGACTGAAAATACCAATTTTATTATAGGGAAACACACGGGTAAAAGTATAACCCACGTATGTAGTATACTCTTTTTAGGTAAGACCAGGTCGCCCACAGGGATTTGAGTAGTATTCGAATAATCAGAAAGAAAATAGACTTTAACAATTTTGAAAATACCTTTTATTTTACCAATGATAATAAAGATGACTACTCGAATAGTTGAAAATAATTTATAAGTATTGATAATGATTAAGACCTCGTAGATTTTAACTCATAAAAAGGGTTTCTCGTCAGAAAGCGTTTTCACAAATTAACTTAATTAACTAAAGACTTATACTTAGTAGACTAGACCAATCGTGTCACTCGAATGATTTAGATAACTTATCATATCAAAGCTTATTTTGTTTATAAATTTACGAAAGTGGATTTCTCGACACAGACGATAAAGACCATAGACAAATCTTTAAAACCATATAGATCATAACGGGTCTTTTGACCTATACCGATATGATTATATAATCTAAGTTGATAAGCAAAACCGATAAGATAGGATATAATAGGGGTGCAACATAAGCTTGAGATTAAAGAGATCATAATCATACCAAACACTTATTCATTATCATAACTTCACCGAGTAGTCATGAGAGATTTAGCCTCTCATGGCTATGTGGTTCATAACATAACTTGATTCAATAAGAAACTTCATTATTATAATAAACTAGGATGGTGTTCTTCTTCGTTCTTGATCGTTTGATCTCGATTCTTCAAAAGGCGTGGTGTTTATGCTTGGAGAATGATTGGGAAGGATTGGATGAGATTATTGTAGGAGTTGATGAGTATGAAGGAATGATTCTATGTGTGAGAATTTATGGCTTTATTTATAGGCTGAATTCAGGGGAGAAGTGCGGCGCACAAGATAAATTGTGCGGCGTACTTGGTGATTAAATGCGATGGTAATTTAATGTTTATTGAAGAAGCGCGGTGCACAAAAGTATTTGTGTGGCATACTTGGGGTGTTAATGCAATAGTATTTATGACTTCATTTATTCTTCGTAGCCAGATAGGAAGTGTGGCGCACAATCTTGTAAGTGCGGCGTACTTATGGAGTTAATGCATTAATTTGACTAAGTCTTTAATTCTTTGACTTGAGGAGAAGTACGACGCACAATTGCTAAATGCGGCGCACTTTTGCAGTTTTAGCTTGAGACTTTAACTTTTTCTTGCATCTTGATTTCTGAAGTGTATAAGTATTCGATCTTTGTCTATTTTAAGCTCGGGATGTCTTCAAGTGAACCTGCAAGTATTTCATGCTATTAAGTATCGAAAGTTCACGAGAAAGAAATGATAAGAAATGAATAAATAACGCCACTGAAAACATGTATAATTTGGGCGTTATCAAGATACGAGTTTTTACATAAACTTTTCAATTATGTAATAATCCCGATCAATATTTTGTGTAGATTTTTGTTGGATAATATTTTGTGTAGATTTTTGTTGGACGATATTTTTGACTTTTGTTTAGCTGGCATTGTTTATGTTGATGTTGCTGTTTATATTTTTTTATTGATATTATCTTTTAGACATTACACGTATTTAGTATTACATAACAACATATGAAATTTCATCGTGAAAATTTTATTTTGATTTAGTTGTTAAGATTTATCTTGTTTAAAGGTACAACACAATATGTATTAAGATATATAAATGATATAGTATGATATAAACTCGCATATCTTTGTGAAGGTTCCACATTTGCAACTCATCTAAAAAAACCTTTTTAGTACTTGTGAACACTGGCTGATACGACTTAGTCTCATACGAGACCGGCTTCAATTTTTTCTTTTTGGCATGCGACACGTCTGGAATGGGAGATGTAAAGGGTCGGACACATCCCATATGAAGGTCCAAAGTGAACTCGACTACCTCATTTCGGGCAGTCTTATATACCCGAAGTTGTGTTTTACTTAATAACTCATTGTTATACACCTATACTTATCATTATTATATACCCGAATTTATGATTTAAGTTCTTATTCATTTTCTCGTTATTAAATTGTTTTAGCCCATATAATATTCTAGATGAGATTCGACATTGTTGCAAAGCTGCCGGTTATGAGAGTGGTTGTAGGGAGGGTGATGACATGTGTGTATTGTGGAGTCGTAGATCAAGCTAAAAACACACACATACACAATGGGTGTAGGTAAAAAATGGTTCTTGATTTGCTTGGTTACATCTGAAATTGTTTTAGGGGTTTTGGTTGGATAAATGAGTAGAACATCTGATTATGCTTGTTTTATCATTACAATTACCTAAAAGAGTTATTTGAGGTGTCAGTGCTCTTTATTATCACACTTATTAAGTTGGATTTTCTTGATTTCGCGTTTAAGTTTGAAATTTTTAAGGGTTTTGGTTGTGGTAATGAGTAGAATACTTGGTTATTCACTAGAAAAAATCGGATGTCATAATGCAGCTAGGTTTTGCAGCCAACTTTGGGTTAGAATGGCAAAAACCGCATGGCATAAAATGCAATTGTATTTTGCAGTCAATTTCACGTCTGACCCAGGGTGCTAGATTTGGAATTTTAATGGTTGTCATATGTTTCGTATGTCTAATTTGGATAGTACTTTCTTGGTATGACGGTTCAGTTACTTTACGAGTCAAAATTTTGGCATGGCAAAAACTAGACGGCATAAAATGTAACTGTGTTCGCAAAAAGATATCTGAGCTTGCACTCTATTTTTTATAGCTTTTTAGCTGGGTTATGAATTTGGTTTGTTATGTTCATGCAACTAGGGGTTACATAAAGGGAAATCAAGCAGCTTTAATTCAGGTGTTTGATATTTTGTTTGTTGCAGCTTTTAGTTTGTTGGTGCATTAGGTGTGTCATGTTCATGTAATTAGATGTTAGAGAAAGTAGAATTTTGGTTTGTCTAGCTTTTAAACACTTGTGTTTAATTAGCTATAATGTTAAACCATTTTGCTAAATTTATGGTGTTTGAAGTTGTTGTTAGTGTGAATGTGCTTCGGTTTAACCATGGCTGGTTGTCACGGATTGCACGTTGAGTTATTGAATGTTTGTTTTTGGATGTTTACTAGAAGTTTGCAAGGACTGGAAATGTTTTCTTGATCTACAAAATCTTAATGCAATAGGTTCTTGAGGAGTGTGAGGGTGCTCGGTATAATATTAGGTCTTGATGCGTGTTTTCTTAGGATTATATCTAGCACCCGTAATGCTTCTTATGAATGTTGAGATCTTGCACTATGATTCGTTGTTGCATAATGCAGGCGATTGTTGAGAGTGTGAGGGTGCTTGACATAATCTTAGGTTTTGAGGTGTGCTCCATTAGGAATGTATTTAGCACCCTTAACGCTTTTTGAGAATGTTTTGATTACGCACTTTGGTTATATGTTTCATGATTTCCAAATATGGAAGGACTAAAAAGGTATGTATCTGTATAAGTATGTTTGATGCAGACTGTGGTTATTGGATTTATTGATAGTTAATGTTTAGTCATATGTGACGATGCTCGCTTTGGACTTGTATAAAAGGACAATGGTTATGGACTGTACCTGCTTATCTATGATGATTTGGTTATCCTGTGTGTTGTGATTTAGGCATGTCAAAAAACGAATGATCCAAACATCACTTGTAGCTGATATGATATGGTATATGATCCAAGGCAAGTTACGAAAAAACTTAACGTGAAATGGTAGGACCATGGAATTTTATACCTTGATTTGAACATTATATTTTATTATATTATGTAGAACCGTAGGGGGTGAATATAGTTTTTTACTTCTTCGAAGTTTATTAAACTTCAAGTCTCGAAAGAGTCGAGTGGTGTGATGATCTACTTAGCAAAGAATCAATAAGTAGATAGAGATAGAGAGAGAGAAAGACAACACGATATATATTGGTTCGGGAAGGGGGGTTTAGTCCTTCCGTTCGTCTAGTTACGAATCCACGACACCTATACTATACTAGTATAATCCTTATGGTGGACTACACAACGTATTACAATTTAACTCCACCAATATGCACAAAGATCAGCGCTCACAAATAAGAGTTACTACATACGGTATTCCGCCTTCGGAATCCACTCCTAAGAACCCGTCAGTCGACTTAACCTATAACCATAAAGAATTCCCCTTGGAAGCTTACTAAACCTTAACTTGATCCCCAAAGATCTAGGTTTAATCCCACATATACAAGACTTCCCTTGCAACTCGATTGAATGAAAGATAGATAGATGAACCAAGTCCTAACCTAACCTAGAGACTCGATTCTAAAGAAAGGGTATGAGAAAGAAGACCCTCGACAAAACACACAAGTATAGATTATGTACTTGTGTGGCTCTCTTACGGAGATGTGTTCACTTCAATAGAATGATGAGATGAGAAGTTTAGAAAACTTAGATGTTAGACTTGGAGGATATGAGAAGAGAAAAGATAGGAAAGAATGTTTGCAAGAGGTGAGAATACAAATGCCAAGAGGGGTATTTATAGGCCAAGAACCCAAAAGTGGGTAAATGGAATCCGTGTGTGGCACGTTGGCCGTGTGTCAGCACGTGGCCAGCGTGCCAGAGACCCGAACCCATTTTTTCAGGTTTTTAGATTTTTAACTACCCGCTCTTGTTAAACCCTGACTTGTATATCACGCTATGACCTTTTAATCATTATTATACTCAAGGTCAACCAACTCAAATAGCCATTTGATAAAAATGTTTTTAAAGTATTTAAAAGCCTTTTGTTTGTCTGATATTAAAAAGAGAGAAAAGAATAACCGGACAAGGGTAGTTTGGGCATTCCTCAAAATGTAACTAGCTTAGTTGGAATCCATCTAATGGTTTGAGAGGATAGTTAAGGCACAAGAAATGTTCCAAGAATATTTCAAACTTGGAGAGAAAGGGTGGATGTTATGAAGGAAGATTTGAAATTTGAATTTCAAATGTATTGAGCGCATGTGTGAAATAGAGAAAGGGATAAGAATGGGTTGTGTATGAGTTGGCATGACGTGATGGTGATGGGATGAAAAGGAGCCTCTTGATCTTGTTGGAAAATGAATGGTAGAGATGAGATGGTGAAGAATAAGATGGATAGGTGAAGTGACAAGATCAAGGGTAGATAGAGAAGTGTGTTTGTTTAGAGAGTGAAGTGTGTTTGTTTAGAGAGTAAAGTGTGTTTGTTTGTAGAGGGAAGTGTGTTAGTTTGAGATTTGAATTTTAATCTAAGAGAGGAGAAGAGAGTGATGTATGTTGGATTGATGAAGTAGTAAGATCAAGGGTTAGGATGATAAAGTATGTGTATGTATGAAATTCAAATGAGTTGTGAGGAAGAAGGTGAATAGGAGATATGTGGCGAAGAATGTTTTGATGTGATGTGGAAGAGCTCATGTTGGGAATGAAGGGAACAACAAGTACAACAAGTACAAGGAAGGTACACTGTGTAAGGGAATGTGAGTTGTCCCATGTGGGTATTATTTGGGGAAGGTTGGAGTGAAGACGAGTGTAGGATTAAAGAAGGTTTGAAGATAAGAAGTATGAAGATGATGATGTTTAGAGTGAAATTAAAGGACTGATTTGGGTTTATAATCACATTGCCAATAAGAGATAAAAGAGTAGGCATATGTGATTATGAGATGGTTTAAGAAATGAGTGTTTAGAGTGTGTGAAGGATATAATCATTTGTTGGGTAAAAAGGGTAAATAAATGATTGGGAAGGATGTGTTGTAGGATTGTGTAAAAAGAGTGTTTAATCATTTATTGAAAGAGAGATTAACAAATGATTAGAAGGAATGTGTTGTAGGAAGTATGGTATGGAAGTGTTGTAGGGAGAAGTGTGGGAGTTTGTAAAACATCTTGTACATGTGAGGAATACATGTGTGAGTTTGTAAAATATTTATAGGTAAGGAGGTGAGAAAACTCAAAGCAGGATTAACCTCCAAATACTACAAACTTAATTAGTCACTTGGACTTAATCCATGATAATCAACGATGTATTTGATCACTAATCACCTTGATGCAAACAAGCTAAGTGCTGTGCATCTCAAGTAAAGCATATACCATAATAGGAAAGGATGCGTTTACGCAAAGTGACCTTTGACTTAGTTTGACCAATAATGGAGTAAAACCCGTTACGTGATTAGGAACACCGTAAATCCATACATTTTTTGATGGTATGTTGAAAATATGATCATACTAGGTTTAGAAAGAGGTTTTGGCCTTAGCTAGAGGCGTTTGATAAAAGATATGAGTTGGCGTTGTGTTGAAAAATGAGCGGATTCGTTTTTGCTCCCATCTAAGTCTAAACCTCATTTTGAGTGTTCCTAAATGCTCAAATATCATATACATACCTTTATTGAATTTTCCACATGTGTCGGTAAGAGGAAAGCCGACAAAAGCAAATCTGTAAAAACGAAAACCGCAAGTGGCGGGCTGGCCACGTGCTGACGCATGCCTAGCACGCCAGATGCAAATATCTGGTTTTATGGATTTTGGATATCATTTGTTATTTTATGTTTTGCAAATGTTTATTTGTCATCGTTAAAACATAAAGGCTATCCTAGTCAATGTTGCACCAACATATGGTATTCCTAATCTTATGATTGCGGTTTCAGTTGGTTTTTATGAGTTTAGAAAATGACACGTTGTGATGGTAAATATGAATATGTGTGAGCGGAAATGAGGAAAGGTTAAGATCATTCAGATCTTGGCGGGCAAAGTTTCTAAGTTTGTAGCCATAGCGTATCAATCCTCTTTTTTCAATTGTTTGTTAATCTGACCAAATATCTATAAGACATTGGTTAGGTCACTCGATATGTCAGTCATATATGTTATTAGTGGAAAAAGCAGATATGAGTGACGTATCAAGTGGATTAGCCATCATCTCATAGCCATGAAATATAAGGGCTTAGCTGTAGTGTTCACATGTTTAGCTAACCTGATTTGCGAGCTAAGAGGATTGGAAATAAGCCTTATGGTTCCTGACATTTATTTTAGTATGTTTTCCATTGAATCGCCAACACTAGCAACAAGCAAGCACAAAACAACACAAGCAACAAACATATATATGTGCAAGTCTAACACGGTTTAGCTTACCATTTGGAATCTTGGAAACACAGATAAGTACAAATGTGGATGATGAGGTGACATTTTATACACTTTTTCGGGGTCATTTAACCTCCTAAATCGTGCATTTTATGCCCAAAATAGGTTACTTATATTCCTTTTCAGGTATTAGCATTTGGAAGGTTTGGAGGGAATAACGTGACTTGGGCTCATTTAGAGAAGAAACGGACAAGACTACGGACCTACACCAACATCTCTCAAGATTATGTTCTTAGCGGCTAGAGACGGCGTCACAAGATACACGTGACGCTGTCATAACTCACCCACGACGGTGTCATAAGAAATCACGATGGCGTCAGCTCGCATGACCCAACTCAAGATCTAGAATATTCTTCTTCACGACGGCGTCACAATTAAAACGCAACTTCGCCGCAATGAGTTTTCTATATATACAAACCCGAAATTAGGGTTTTAAGTGTGTAACTTTAGAGTAAAAAAGGGAGACGAACCCTAGTTCGTTTAGCAGCTTATTAGGACGATTTTAGGGCTTCAAAACCCTATTGTAACTCCTTCAATTCATATTTTAATCAGTAGGTATTTAATTATTTCAATATGTCTTGTTGTTTGATTATTTGTTGTTCTTGATTTATCTTTAGCATGCTTGGCTAAACTCCTTATTGTGTTCATTTATGATTGTATGAAACCTAGAATATAGATCTTAGTGGTATTGCTTCTTGTGATGAATATGCATGTTAGGCTTTAGAAAACCAGCTTTTATTTGTATCGTTGTTGATATGTTTAGGGAAACATGATTGTGTAGAAAAGATACCATCGGGTAACAGTCTTCATTATTACCTTGCCTTAAATGGTTGATCACTTTCTAAATATATCTCAAATGCATTTAATATACCCTTGGGGGCCTTGTAATAGTCTTCATACTACCTTACTTGTGCGTTGCCTCAATGGAATATTAAGTAGAAGGAGGATTCGGGTAATCTATTCATGTGGTACCTCTTCGATCCGACACCATTCGGTTGGTGCAAAACATATGCTCATTCCACGAACTTCGGTCTGAGGATCCAAACTAATACCTCAAGGATTTCTTAAAACTAGTGGACTCACTTGACCTTGACGGAAAATAGGAAAAAAATTGACCTGCATTATTCATTTTTCTTCGTGATCAACCCAGTAATTGGCTTGAACGTCTTCTAGCAGGATCCATCACTACATGGAAGGATCTTACTACTCGTATCCTTGCTCAATTCTTTCCACCAGGAAGGACCGCAAAACTCCGCAATGATATCCTGATGTTCCAACAACATCATGAAGAATCTCTATCTGAAGCATGGACTCGTTTCAAAGACTTACTGCAAAAAGTCCCTCATCATGGCATCGACCTTTGGCTCCAGTCTAAATTTTTTATTACCATGTCAATCCTGTCACAAGATAAACCATTGACCAATCGGCCGGTGGTAAGCTTCATGACCAAAACGCCAAAAAATCCTGGGCATTATTAGAGGACCTCGCCCTCTATGACAATGAAAGTTGGAACGACCCAAGGGATTTCGCTAAGCCAGTCAAGGCAATCGCTTTGCCTCAAGATGTCCCGAGTACATCCGACCGCCGCCTCATCGAGCTCAAAAATCAAGTCCAATGCTTGATAAAAGCTCATCTTGCTCTGACACAACCTACTCAAGTAAACAAAATCACTACCTCATGTGAGATCTGCAATGGTCCTTACGAAACTCAGTATAGCATGGAAGATCCCGAACAAGCCTTTGTTGAATACGCATCCTTGCGTACCGATGAAGCAGGAGGTAAGTGGTATACTTTCAAGCCTGAGCAAAACAATCTTGGTGACACCTACAATCCATTGTGGAAAAGTCACCCAAACCTTAGGTGGAGACAACCCCAAAAATCTTAAAATAATTTTTCAAACTCACCTAACCGGTTCCAACCTAATGATTCAAATCCAAATTCGTTCTTTCAACAAAACCGTCCTCAAAGCTTTAACAATCAATGAGATCTTGAAGGATTGGTATCCAATTTTATGGCATCTCAAGACGCTAGACTATCCAAGTTTGAAGCCGATTTCAAACAACAGCAAAGTGATATGACCAACAAGATCAACACAGTGTTGAAGGCCATCACCGATGGAATAGTGGGAGCCCTACTTGGCGATATAGTTAAGAACCCAAAACTGAGTACTTACCCAGTTTTGTCTGCTAGTTCTTACCTAAATATAGACCCGCAATGCTCAAACCATGTCCAAGGTTCGATCAATGCCATCACAATCCAATATATCTGAGAAACAAAGGGCTCTATGATGACGCAAGCAAAGAGAATAAAGGAAGAAGAAAAGGACAGCCCATAAAAATATCCATGTCAACCCCTCCACACCGCCCGATCCGTCAGTTGCATTCATCACCGAAAAAGTCCTCAAATTCAATTCATTCTTTGAATCGCTCAGATTGGTTCCTCAATCATCTGACACCGAGGTCGTTTGCACAAAGGGGGACGATGGAGAAGTCATGTTTATTGAGTTAATTAGAAAGAATAATGACTCGAGTGAAGGAGAACCTGAAGAGGAAGGGAGTAAAGCAACCGAAGGGGTAGGAGCAGAATACTTTGACATATTCCCAACTAGGAGTGAACTCGCATATCACAAGTACCTCATGTGTAGCCTAATCCCTTCGATATTTCTAAGGAACCCCATCATCATGGAAGGGTGCCCATCAAACCTTAAGATACCATGCAACATTGGGCATGTGCATGTGGAAAAATCCTACATTGACCCTAACTCCCCTCTAAACATCATGACCCGAATGATGTATAATTGGATCATGAGGAGAAAACTTGACCCTAGGGAAAACTCGAATAGAGGAGTTAGCAATTTCACAGGAAGGATCAAGGGAATGCATGTCTTTGTTGGAAACTTCACCTATATCGTTGACTTCAGGATTGTTGAGGATATTAGTTCAATTATAGACCCTAGGTTGTCACAAGTAGTATTAGGGAAACCTTTTGTGGAAATATACAACATGACTCACGACCCACCTGAAGGTGTTGTAAGATTCACTAACGGGACCGATGAAGTTGCTTATAAGATGCCCCAAATGATAGAACAGTACAACTCACTGTCGGACTTAGAAAAAGAGCACACGAAATCAGTCTACCTTAGGAACAAAGAAGACAAGAGAAGAGGAGTGGAGTATGTAATGATTAAAATATTAGGATTTTATAAGGAATGCTTAGAGCTTGGGCCCGAATATGTGATTAGAATGGATGATAAAAGAGAAGTCACGAAAGAACGTGTAACGTCGAGTCTAGCTACAAGACTCGTAAATAAAGAAAAGCGCTTTTTGGGAGGCAACCTAATATTTACTTTTCTCGCATATTAGGAGTGTTTTGTGTTTTAACTCTTTATTGTTTGTTTTATTATGTTTGAATTAGTTTGTAATCATGCTTTTTTTGTTTGTAACTTCGTATTATTTGCAATCAAATGTATTTTGCAACAAAATAAGTGTAGGGAAAATATCCGGTTTTTAGAACCAAATTCAAACATTTGAAATAAATTAATTAGATTAATTCACGTCAGTTTTGAGTCATATGATTGAATTGTTAATTCTCAGTTTTTTATGCAGCATTTTGTATAAGAAAATAACATATAAGAATGAGTGCAGGAAATTTTTCATCAAAAACGAAAAATGAGTTTTCACAGAGTGTGGAGACGGCGTCACGACTTACACGCGACGCTGTCACCATGACACTTGTGACTGGGTCAGGATATTCCTGACAACATCAAATGCCCAGTTACAGGAAAACTTAAAAATTTTAAGTATTTTTGAAAATAAAACTTGTACAACACTTAAGAAAGTTGTAATTCTTTTATAAACCTGCAAATCCCTGAGTTTAACAATTCTCTCATCCTATCTTTACTGGTTTATAGGAGAGGGTTCAACCCCCCCCTTTTTTTTAAAAAATTTTTACATATTTTTGTCTATTATTATATCACACATTTTATGCTTGGTTATAGTTGTCTTTGTCTTTGATTACAGGTTATATTTGATAAGAAGAAGTTTGGAAGTTCTTCTGGAAAGTTTCATTAGACGATTTCTTGGAGGACGATTTAACCAGTTATCGCATGTTTCTTCTTATTATTTGAGGCAAACAGCAGAGTACTAGTTTCTTTTACTTGTTTTCTTTTCCCTTTATTCGTTTTTATGGGTACTTCTATAGAACATTGGGCACAATGTTCAACTTAAGTGTAGAGGGAAAATAAGCCTTAGAAACTATTCCTTTAATTGCCATTTGCTTTTTCCTTAAAATGATGGTAATATAACGACAACATCCATAAAAAGGTACAAGAAAAGAAAAACTAGTAATTTGACCCAAATTTAAATTTTTTTATGACACATACCGACGAAAACCGAGTATTAATAGCGTCTCATGGATAGGAATGTATATGACTAGCACAAAAACCCTCAGAATTCCACCCAAAAAATGTGAGGTTCGCCTTTAGATCTATAGGAATTCGGGTATCTATTATTGATACCCAAGATAGTTTATACCTTTAGCTTTCTCGAGTTAAGGAGTGAGCAGTCATATGTGTCTATTCCGTCGTTACGGATGTGTACGTGTGGTCTTTGTCGCCTTTTCTGGAGCATTGAGATCGGTATTAAATTATATGAGTGTACCGGTAGTATATTAAATTCTAGAACTTGTTATTGTGATGCATCCTGAGACCGCATAGTAAGTATTAGGATTTGCTTGATAAGAGGCATTAGGATTAACCCATGTTTTAAACCTGTAATTGTTATGATGGTCACACCGATCATATAACTATCCCACACCCTTGCCATGCACTCATTTTTAGTGCAGGATACCCCTAGTACAACCCTTCGAGCCTATCCTTTTTCACGGTTCTTGTAATTTTTTGGTTAAGCCGGACTATTAATGAAGAGCATTGTCACCCTTAAACCAATCGTTACACCCAAATTGCCTTAGCCTACCTTGTATGTACTCACTTTTAGTACATTATTGTTTTAACCCAAGTTAATTATTTGAGTACACGGTTGCTAAGTCCTTATCCTTGTAAATACAGTTTTGGGATGATTGGGATTCATGATAGTATTTATTTCATGGAAGAATGGGAAAGAAAAGTTAAATCAATACCCCATACGTTTGTTAGATGATCTCCATGTTATTTTGTTCCACCTCAAATCGGGTCATAGAATAGTTCATTTGTAAAGTATGTAAAAGCTCAAGTGTAGGGGTACGTGTTGTAAACCCCATGTTATGATGTATTATGTTATTCAAAAAAAAGAAACAAATAGAAAAGAAAAAGAAAGAGATTGATGTAGAGTTGTGTAGAGTTTGTAGATCTTCGTCCGAGTCTTGGCTTAGCAACCAAACCAACGTGTATTCGTATAAATAATTAGCTAACCCTTCCACTCCAAATTCACCCAAAGCCACCCAAATGTATCCCATCCATTTCCGTTTCCATTATATGTTATCTTACACCTTTGAAATATAGCTTTGGTTTAACCGCTTGACTTCACGATCCATAATCTCCACCGGTTCTTCAACGAAGGAAGGCATATCATCAATGTGTATTTCATCCAAAGGAATTGCCAACGGCTCGTCGGATAAACATTTCTTCAAATTAGATACGTGAAACGTGCTATGAACCCTGCTTAATTATTGAGGAAGTTTGAGTCTGTAAGCAACGGTTCCCACTTTGGCTAACACCTTGAAAGGTTCAATATACCTAGGGTTCAACTTCCCTCGTTTGCCAAAACGGATAACCCCTTTCCAAGGTGATACCTTCAACATGACCTTGTCACCAGGTTGAAATTCTAAAGGCTTGCGCCTCACGTCGGCTGATGAGGTGTCATTTTATACACTTTTTCGAGGTCATTTAACCCCCTAAATCGTGCATTTATGCCCAAAATAGGTACTTAATCGTTCCTTTTCAGGTATTTAGCATTTGGAAGGCATTTGGAGGAAATACACGTGACTTGGGCTCATTTGGAAAAGAAACAGACAAGACTACGGACCTACACCATTATCTCTCAAGATTATGTTCTCAGCGGCTGGAGACGGCGTCACAAGATACACGTGACGCCGTTACAATTCACCCCACGACGGTGTCACAAGAAACCATGACGGCATCAGCTCGTACGATCCAGCCCAAGATCTAGAATATTCTACTTCACGACAGCATCACGATTAAAATGCGATGCCGTCGCATCAATTTTTCTATATATACAAACCCGAATTTAGGGTTTTAGGTGTGTAACTTTAGAGTAAAAAAGGGAGACGAACCCTAGTTTGTTTGGCAGCTTATTAGGACGATCTTAGGGCTTCAAAACCCTATTATAATTCCTTCAATTCATGTTTTAGTCAAGTAAGATTATCTTAATCATTCAATATGTCTTGTTGTTTGATTCATTATTGTTCTTGCTTTATCTTTAACATACTTAGCTAAACTCCCTATTGTGTTCATTTATGATTGTATGAAACCTAAAATGTAGATCTTAGTGGTGTTGCTTCTTATGATGAGTATGCATGTTAGGCTTTAGAAAACCAGCTTTTGTCTGTATCGTTGTTGATATGTCTAGGGAAACATGATTGTGTAGAAAGGATACCATCGGGTAATAGACTCACTACTACCTTGCCTCCTTATAATGGTTGAGTCCCAACTCTTAATATGTTCAAATGCATTTAAATACTCTTATGCCTTTTAATAGTACCTCCATACTACCTTACTTGTGCGTTGCCTTAACAGAATATTAAATAGACGGCAGGTTCATGTAATTCGTTCATGACTTAGGAAATAATTACATAGATCATCACAAGTGTGACAAAGCAACAACGCTAGGAGAAGCAATCTAGGGAGTAGTACATGATTAAATAAATACAATCTTTTTTTATATTGTTATCACCATTAATTTAGTTTATATTTAGTTTAATAGCTAAAACCAACTACCTCTCCTACATGTGATTGTACATGCTTTCCTATAAACATAAAAAATACAAAAATAATATTCTCTCAACCTTTAGAATTATGTTAGACCATGATCAAGCCTTCCCAACCTATTCCTCGAGTGAACGATAACAACCCATATTATACCAAAAGGAATGACGTACCAACAAAAGAAAAAATTATTCTCTGACCTCAAACACTACTTCTGGGAGAAACCCTATCTTTTCAAAGTATGTTGTGACGGTATGATCAGACGCTGTGTATCTGGACCAGAAACCTGAACCATTTTAAATCAATGTCACCACGGACCAACCGGTGGACATTATGGACCAAACGTAACCGCTAAAAAGGTCCTTGATTCAGGATTTTACTGGCCAACAATCATAAAAGAAGCTCATACTCTAGTTTGACTTTGCGAAGCATGCCAAAAGACTAAAAATATATCAAAACGTGATGAGATGCCATTAAACAACATTTAAGTGTGTGAAATTTTTGATATTTGTATCGACTTTATGGGGCCATTCCCAAAATCACTTAAGTTTGAATACCTTCTTGTTGGTGTCGATCACGTATCTAAATGGGCTAAAGCTCAAGCTTTACCAACCAATGATGCTCGAGTGGTTATTACCTTTCTAAAGAAACTATTCTACCGATTCAGAATGCCCAAAGCTCTAATTAGCGACCGAGGTACTCACTTTTGTAACAAATAATGGAAAAGAGTATGAAACTATATGGAGTTAATCACCGTTTCTCTACATCATACCACCCTCAAACAAGTGGTCAAGTTGAGAATACAAACAGAGGCTTAAAAGAATTCTTGAAAAGACTGCTAAAGACAATCCCCCTGTTTAGTCAAGAAAACTTAATGACGCTCTGTGGGCTTTTCGCACTGCTTACAAAACACCTACCAGTACCACACCCTACAAACTCATATATGGAAAGAACTGTCAATGTTTCTTGCATGCTATGTGTTCTATATGTATGTTGAAGTGGTTTACATATGTGCATGATGTCATTTTAGAGGTAAATGATTATCTTATTTTGTGTGCATATGAGTTTGGTGTTAAGTATTCCATTTGTTCACGTGTGGTGATAATGGAAATGAAGGACGTGTTGCATGCATTGCTACGTCAATTCTTGGTTTTTAAGAGTTAAGCGTTTATAAGAAGTGTAAGTTATTGGAAAGGAAGCATGTGAGTGAAATATGGAAGTTTGCAGTAAACTTTCCATAAATAGAAAGTGAAATGTGAAATGAAAAGTTATTTTTAGAAAGTCTAGTAGGTGGCGTTTATGTAAAAAGGTTTACTCAAATTAGCTTAGGTTTTTATAAAAACTTAAGGTAATGTAAGTAATAGGGTAATTAATAAATTAATTAACAAAAAAATAAAAAAAAAAAATATATAAAATAGTAAATAGGGGGGGGGGGATGATCGGCATATAGAGTTTAAAAGGATTTAGGAGTGCTAAATTTGTAAAAGTGGAATTATAGGGGGATTAGGATACCATTTAGATATATTAGAAGAAACCTAGTTCACAAATAACTCCTTCCCTCTCCATCTTGGTCGAAATCACAGCCCCCATAGCCAAAGAAATATCGACCTCCATTGTTGATCCAAGGAAAACCTCAAGAATCGTTGTTTAGGTATGCATGTCAAGTAAGCCATGTTAATCCTATCTAATTTATATATTCATGTAACATTTAATGTGATGGATCTAGAGTTTATAGAAAATACAGAAAATAAAGGAACATTAAAGATATGATAATGATTAGGGTTAGTCTAGGGTTATGATCATGCATGTTTCATGTTAGGGTTTGCGTCAGATCTTGATTTAGGGTGAGCAGAATTTAAGGCTGTGTTCACGAGTGAATATCTCCATGATGGTAATAGGTTTTTGAGTTTTTCTAGACTATAAACAAGAGCTCATTGAATGTACTTTCCAAAAAGTCCAGCCTCAAAAGTTTTTGAGGTCTGGAAGTAGGTCAAATGTTGGTTACACTAAAAGTTTTCAAATCAGTAAATACGAGTCAGATTTAGGTCATGTTTGGGAAGGTGAAACCCTAACTCAAAAATAGAATTAAGCTTTTCCAAAGCAAAGAAGTTAAGTTCTACATGTCTATTAACAATATCCAGAAGATTAGCCCTTGAATAGTTGTCTAAGTATGACTATTAAGTCCAAACTTTTTAGTGCGCGTGCAGGTCCGAATTGGGACTGTTTAGAAGTTTGATTTTATTTAGGATAGTTACTCATGTAATGAGTATTTGAGAATCACAAGGTATTTAATAAACACATAAAGGAGCTTAGATGATTTTTGGTATAATTTTTAAAGGTCAGCAAGTATGGGTTTTAAGTTGGTTAAGAAACGCTAAAATTCTACTTTTTTTGGTTAAATTGTAGTTAACTAGTATAATGTGTTAACAAGATGGTTAAGGTTGGGCATGGTGTCGGGGCGACCCATGATGGTTAATCAAACCCTTAGACATCCATCATATGAGTGTTACATGGACTTGAGCTTTTAGCTTGGTCGCGTGTAACACGTTTGTGTTTGTATTGTGTAGCTTGTGTTGATATTGTTTGGAAGCTGCTTGTGCATCAAGTGAGTTTCATAGCCCCTCTTTTCTTATGATTTATTAGGGTGGAAATGATGCAAAGTGGTTAGAAATGTTTTAATTAATGTGATAATTGTTGTTAAAGATGCATGGACTATACGTGACTATTGTATGTTGTGTGCTACATGTTTTGTGATGTGATATTGAGAATTGCAAACTAAGTCAGGGGGATCACCTGCGGGTATCCATGGCCTGTTTAGTGGATGGTACTGTGGCCTAGCGAGCAGGAAGGTTACTTTGGGAGTATCCATGGCCTGGGCTAAGGGGGTAACCACAGGGACCTTGGTACGATATGAGACATCTTGTGGTCGTTTGCTGGGTATTTGTGTGATTGATTGGATTTGCATGTTAGCCTGTATGATAGTTCATTTATTGTCCTGCAATGTTTTCTTTATTATCATAGTAATTTACAGTTGGATTTGATTATCGTGTCTTAAACCTATGACTCTCACCAACATTATGTTGACGTTTTAAGCATCATTTTTAGGTAATCTTCTTGAGGATAAGGAAGTTAGGAGGAGTGGCTAGTGAGACCGTAGGCATTGCATGCAGAGTCTAACTCCTAGAGTTTTTTTTTGGCATTTGAATTGTTTGCTATTTGATTGTTTATTGGATGTTTAGACTTTTGGATTATGTTTCCTTGTGGTATGACTTTGCTATCGTAATGCAAGACTCCTTTATCTTGTGTTAGATATTGTCATGACACATTGTATCTCATTTGTTTATCTATTTCATTTAGTTCTCTCTATTGTTGACACCATTGTGTTGTGATGATATACATGATGTTACGCCTTGCGTTTCCGCCTTGGCGGGGTGTGACAGATTGGTATAAAAAAGCCTTTGTTATAGAGAAGTAGGTGGTTGAGCCTAGATTATAACCTAAGGAAAAAAAAAAAAAAAGTTTCACCCTTGTTTTTTTTTCACGTAATGCATGTTAGCTTAGCATTTAGTAGTATAACTAGTATGTGTTTTCCCCCTTAATTACATAATTTTATTTCGTAGTTTTGTTAATTTTTTTAGCTATTTTGATTGCCTTTATCTGATTTAGTGTGCCTTATCTCTTGATAAATTAACTATGCCTCCTCACCTTCATAAGAAATTTCGCATGGGGGTTGCCATTGCAAAAGTATGTAGCGGATACTATAAACCAGGAACGAGGGCTTGGGTAAGGCGGAGTACCCACAAGATCCGTATACCGATTGACATGTACCCATGCAGAGTTGAAGAGAGGTTGACCATAAAATTAATTAAGGGAGAAGAGGTATTAAAAATTGAAACAACAGTGACTGCTAAAGATGGTACAATTACAAAATTTCCATAAAAATTCCCATAATACAAACCAACTAAGGAAGAAGAAGAAATTTTTAAGTTAAAAGCAATCTATGAGAATGTAATTTATGACATATCTGACAGTGATTCGGATTTGGAGTCCATGGCTAGGAGTGGACCTAGGGACAGTGAGATGGAAGATACAGGTGGTAGTGGAATTCGAATCAATGCTTGATTGTCCGCCTCTTTAGGTGTTTTAAGATTTTAGGATTTAAAGATTGTTTGACTTTGGTTTGTGTTGGGAAATATATTTTGAGTTGATAAGACAAAACAATGAATGAAAAGGAAACAAGAGGGACTTAAATGACAATTCAAGAATTCTACAAGCTGGTGGAGGATAATTCCTACAAAAAATAAAAGAATCCAAAGACTATGACTTGAAGATAAAGATGAAGTTTATTAAAGAATTAAAAGATTTAGTTTCCTTATACAATTATGTTTTCCCTTGTAAATCTAGATGGACTCGACTATATAAAGAGATCACTAGATATAGTTTTAGGTGTGCCAAAAAGTGTGTGTGTGCACCAAAGGTGTAAAACGTGTGTGTGTGGGTTTACACGTCCCACAGGAAGATGTAGATGCTAGCATATGTTTTAGCCCCAAGATGAATGTTTTATTGATCCTGTTAGATTAGGTAACCGTTCTACGATTGATCACGTAGAATTGGGGCTTGTAGTAGTCATTGTAGAGAAGATAATGATGAAAAACCTAGTTGAATAACATTGTTCATTTTGCTATTTCCGCTATGCATATATTATATGTTCATTGTTATTATCCTAGATAAAAGTTCTAATCAAACTGAGCTTAGAACGATCTAAGGAGTTATTTCAATCTCCATAAGTGGTATCAGAGCTTTTGCTTTGTGAAACTTTGATCTGGAAGTAATGGATTTGAAGTGGCAGCTCTCTCTACTAAGTATGAGGGCAAAGAGGTACTATCAGAGGACAAGAAAGAAATTTTTCATTAATGCTAATGAAACTACTGGGAATATAAATCCAAGTAAAGTGTTTTCAACTGTTACAAGATGGACACTTTGCCTAAGGAGTGTAGAAGCAACCACGGAACGAAAGAGGGTCCTCCAAGTTCAAAAATCAAGACAACACTAGGAAGCAAGGAAACAATGAAGACACATCTTCAAAGGCAATGTTAGCTATAGATGGTGTAGGTTTTGACTGGAGTGACATAGCAGAAGAACGGGTTCAGACAAATATGGCTCTAATAGTATTTTCAGACTCTGAGGTATACAATGATAAAACTTGCTCTAAAACTTGTTTGAATAACTATGAAACTCTTAAAAAACAGTGTGATGATTTGATTGTTAAGCTAAATCAAACTGAATTTATAGCAGCTACTTATAAAAGAGGTTTAGCAACTGTAGAAGAACAACTTATTACATATAGAAAGAATGAGGTTCTTTTTAGTGAAGAAGTTGTAGTTCTTAAAAAGGAAGTAGCTTGTAAAGATTATGAAATAAATGTACTTAAAAGTTTGTTTGAAAAAGTTAAGCAAGAAAAAGAAGGCATTGAATTTAAAATTGAGAAATTTGATAAAGCCTCAAAAGATTTAGACAAGTTGTTAGGGAGTCAGATAACTGACAAAAGTAAAAAGGGTTTGGGTTATAATGTTGTTCCTCCACCTTATCCTTTAATCTATAATCGACCTAAAAAGCTTGATTTGTCTTATTCTTGTCTTGATGAATTCAAAGAGCCTGAATTCAAAGCTTATGGTTCTGAGGATAGTAATCAAAAGTCTAATGTTGTTTATGATAAAAAATCGGACGATTCTAAGGAAAATTCTGATGACTCTTTGGTAAAAAAACAAGTATCAAAAGAATCAAGTAGCTTTGTTGAGTCTTCACTTAATGTTGATAAAGAAACTGTTTTTCCTGTTGATAAAAAGGTAGAGTTTGTCAAACCTAAAAATCATGAAAAACCAGTTAAAAAGTCAGTTAGGTATGCTGAGATGTATAGATCACAAACTCCTAGGGGGAATCAAAGAAATTGGAATGGACAGAAGTCCAATCAACTAGGAAGTGATTTTGTGATGTATAACAAAGCTTGCTTTATTTGTGGGAGTTTTGATCATGTGCAGGCTCATTGTAAATACCATCAAAGAGAAAGGATGGTATATGGGAATAATTATAACAGGGTGAACTACAACTATACTACCAAAAGGACTCACCCTAATGCTCAAAGGAACATGGTTCCAAGAGCAGTTTTAATGAAAACTGGCCTAAAAACTTTTAATACTGCCAGGACAGTTAATACTGCTCATCCCAAATCTACAGTTTTTAGTGCTAAACCAATGCCACGTTTTTCAAAAATAGCACAATCAACTGTAAGAAGGCCCTTTCAACCAAAAACAGTATTAACCAACAAAAGGTTTACCCAAAAAGTTAATACTGCCAAGGCACAAGCAGTTAATACTGCTAGGCCAAAAGCAGTTAAAACTGCTAGGCCAAATTCTGCAGTTGTTAATGCTGTTAGGGTAATCAGGATATATTGTATAAGGCTCACATGTTGGTGGGACTACCAAACCTGATATGCATCAATTACCTTTGAAGAAACATAAATTACATTGATGCACGAGCATAAAAAAAACAAATAAAAAAAAAAAGAAAAACAAAATTATAAAAGATACCAAGTCCAGTGATAGGCTTAGGTCCCCAAGGAATCTAATTTCTTAATTTTTATGTCCAGGGCGAAGGCCAACAGGAAGACACGGGCTTTGTTGATAGGGTGGATGCTCAAGTTCACATATGACTGGGACATATCATATCTTCATCAGATTTTAAGGAATTTGATGGAGGTTATGTTACATTTGGGGGAGGAGCACATGGTGGTAGAATTTCTAGTAAATGAACACTTAAAACTGATAGCCTTGATTTCGAAGATGTATACTTTGTCAATATATTAAAATTCAACATTTTTAGTGTCTCACAGATGTGTGACAAAAAGAACTATGTCCTTTTTAGTGACACTGAATGTCTTGTCTTATCTCCTAATTTTAAGTTGCCTGATGAAAGTCAGATACTTCTTAAAATTCCTAGAAAGGACAACATGTACAGTTTTGATATGAAGAACATTGTTCCTAAAGAGAGTTTAACTTGTCTTGTTGCAAAGGCTACATTAGATGAATCAATGCTCTAGCATAGGAGACTTAGTCACATTAATTTTAAGAGTATAAATAAGCTTGTTAAGGATAATCTTGTAAGAGGATTGCCTACAAAACGTTTTGAAAATGACCAAACCTGTGTTGCTTGTCTTAAAGGGAAGCAACACAGAGCTTCTTGTAAGTCCAAAGTTCTGAATCCCATTACTAAGCCTTTGTTTATGCTACATATAGATTTGTTTGGTCCAACCTTTGTGAGTAGCTTAATGCATAAGAAGTATTGCTTAGTAGTCACTGATGATTATAGTAGGTTTACATGGGTTTTCTTTTTAACAACTAAGGATGAAACCAGTGAGATCCTTAAGAACTTTATCAAAGAAATAGAAAACCTAGTGGATAAGAAAGTAAAAATAATCAGAAGTGATAATGGAACAGAGTTTAAGAACAAAGTTATGGATGATTTTTGCAGAGAAAAAGGTATTAAGAGAGAATATAGTAATAGTACAAAAGACTGATCAAAAATGTTGCTTAATAAAAACAGATAGAGTGATTTGGTAAGCCAAAAGAAATGAGAGATTAAGTGAGCTAAAAACAGAGAGAGATGTGTAAATAAAAAAACAGAAATGAGTGAATAAGTGAGCAAAAAGGAATTGAGAGAATATTGTGAGATAAAAGAAGAGAGCTTGGGCAGAATCAATTGATTGATAGAAGTCCCTTTTTGGAAAGAAATTTGAAGTTAGTGCTAGTAATTAAAACTTAATGCTGTTGTCTTAGATATAGGGTTACTTACTAATGTTAGGCATAAGATTGTGTTGTCAGTTTAAGTTAATGCTGCTAGGCCTAATTTAGTGCTGCCAGTTCAAGTTAATGCTGCTGAGGGTGATTTTATAAATACTTCAATTCAAGGTTTCACTCGATTCTTAATTCGATTTCAATCATTTAAACACTCTCTAACCATAAACCCTGACTCAATTTCATCTTTGATCATCAAAACATAACACAATGTCAACCCTAACTTTTGTTGATACTCACAACATGGTCGCATTCTTGGAAAAACCCGCTGAAAGTGATGGGTTTCATGAGATTATTGATTTTCTGAATGGTAATCAGATTCGTTATGCATTGACTTTCAATCCTATCATCTACACATCTTGCATTTAACAGTTTTGGGCAACGGCAAAGGTAAACACTGTCAATGGTGAACGTCAGTTACAAGCCTAATTGATTAAGGAAGAATTGTGATCAATCTCGGAGTCAAGCATTAGAAGTGATCTTCACTTGGAAGATTGCAGGGAGGTATGATTATTTGCCAAACTACTTACAATTTTTGGAAGAACTCTGCAAGAATGGGGTTATGAAAAACCTTCTCAAAGCTTACATTTTATAAAGCTTTCTTTTCTCCGCAATGGAAGTTCTTAATTCATACAATACCAATTGCTTAGTGCCAAATCAACTGCGTGGATACGTATTCAGTAGTGCAATGGATTCTGTAATATATTGGCTTGGCTACAAACCAAAAATTTAATCTTGTCTAAGTAACCATTATTGATGCTATGGTGAAACATTAGTGGTTAGGGATTAAGTTTCTAATATATCACGATTTTACAAGTTTTCATTATCAACAGCTTGTTACGTGATATGTCCACTCACAAGAAGATTTATGTTAACCCTTCACACACAAAGAAAATCTTTGCCAATATGAAAAGAGAAGGAAATAATTTTTCTGGGAGAATAACACCATTGTTTGCAACAATGATGGTTCAACCTAATCAGGAAGAGGGTGTAGATTCAGGCATTCCTACTGATCATCACCAGACACCCATTACTACTCAACCATCATCCTCTAGATCTCAATGAAACAGCCATAGGAGGAAACAGTGGTAAGGACACTGTTGTTACTCAAGAGGGACACAAAAGATGGAGGTTCCTACACTTCCAATGATTTACCTCTCAGTGGTGGGATTTAGCCATGCAACTATTCTGAATGATGCTTTTTTGTGTACCAATTTACAAAAACAGGTTCTTGATTTAGAGAAGGTTAAAAGGATGCTCAAGCAAAGGAGATTGGTGATTTAAAGAAGAGGGTCCAGAATTTGGAAAGGAAAAAGAAATCAAGAACTATAGGATTACAAAGATTAAGGAAAGTTAGTATGTCTAGAAGAGTTGAATCCTCTGAAGATAAGGAGAGTTTGGGTGATCATGAAGATGCATCCAATCTAAAAGGAGGAGTATTGAGACATTGTAAGGGATGTGATGTTTCTTTAGTTGATGATAACAAGGTGAGGTCAGATGAGGAGAAGAAATTTTGATATAAATGATCTTCATGGTGATGAGGTAAATGTGGATATGCCAGTTGGTGAGAAACAAGAGTAGAGTACAAAGGAAAGAGAAGTAGATATTAGTGTTAAAGATAGTGATGCTTCTACAACTATTGAAGAAATAACTTTGGCTCAGACACTTATTCAAATCAAAGAAGCTAAACCTAAAGTTGTTATACTTGCTGCTAATAACAAACATACATCTAAAGACCCAAGGCTAGAGGGGTTGTAGTTCAGGAGCCAAGTGAATTCAGAACTCCACAAGAATCACAACCTTCAATGATTAAAGACAAAGGCAAAGCAATCATGATTGAGCCTGAAGTTCCTCTGAAAAGAAAATATCAAGTTGCTTTTGATGAAGATTTGGCAAGAAATTTTAAGTCCAGCTGAGTCCATGAACTTATAGAAGAAGACACAGGATTGCAAGGCAAAAAGGTAGAGAAGCTATTCCAAGTTTTGATTGAGTCATAGGATAAAATTTTACCGGTTACGCAGTAATTGTTTTTATGAGACAATAAAAGATCAAAAGTCAAAGAGTCAAATGGTAAAATAGTCATTTAAAATTCTGAAATTTGCTAGTTGTTACAATATATGTATGAAAATAAAATGATTATGAAAGTGTAGGGTTTATGTTAGACCTTATGTGAATGAATAAAGAAAATGAACATAATCAAACCTAGATCTTCAACCCAAAATCCTTTTATCAAAACCTTAGTTTTCCTTGAAAACCCTAGTTTTCTTCTTTGTGAATACCCTTGATTAAATGAATCCCTAGCCTTGAAAAACCCTTGATACACCTTAGATATCAACTCTAATCACACTTGTATGCTTGTATTGTCAAAAAAATGGTAACTATGAAATCTTTTGGAACCCAAAGTTGAACCATGGGTTTGGTTTGTGTGGGAGAGAGTTTTGATTATGATTTTTGTGTTGTGAATAAGTGTGTGAAAGGCTTACAATATGGTCCTATCTATAGTGCAAGTATCTTAGCAAACCACTTCATAAAACCATGGATTAGGAGTGGTTTAGCATAATAAGTACATGTGCTCTCCTTCTTCCTAAGAGATGGCACATCTAGGAGTACAAGGAGGACAAGAGAAGCCTTGATATCCCATGGGTAAAGAGTATATGGTTTACATGTTGGGTAAAAGGAAGGTAGGGATTAATTAGAAGTGACATTAGTGGAGGACTTGTGTTTATTAGTTGTGTGTTTATAAAAGTGGATGGCCAAACTCTTAGTTAAGATAGAAATGATATAAATTTTATGTATTGGGTATAAGAGTGGGTATTTGTTGAAGTATAGATGGGTATTGGTGTTTTCATGCATGCATAAATGTAATTTATTGCGAAACGTAAGTGTTTTATGTAACCAATAAAAATAAAAAGTAAAAAGTTATAAATTATCTATGTAATAATTCTATAACACTTGCTTGACGTAAACTTTTATTTGTTTGATGATGGTTTGCGTTGAATGTTGATTTTTAGCTTACGCGATTTAACTAAACGATAAAAATTAAAACTAAACGTGTAAAAGTTTAAAATAAATAGTTGGATATTTATTGACGTAAAATGATGTGAAAATGTAGATTGTTACAGTCTCCCCATGTTAAAGGAATTTTGTCTTGAAATTCAGTTTGAGTTGCCTTCCGAAATGGTGTTGATGAAGAGGTGTGGATACTTATCTTAATCCTCCTGGTATGTGCTATTCAACTTTGTCATCTTAATGTTTTTAACTGCTTGTTTATACCATGAAGACTTTTAGGATTTGGTGTGAGATGATGTTGACTTCTTATAGTAAGGTGGTGTAAAGGTCTACCTAGTTGTTATGGTTACTAATTTTGTTTCCCGTAACAAACACGTTTTATGAATACGCACACAAAAGTTTTGCTCTTCAAGAATATAAGTTGAAATTTGATTTTTGAAAAAAAGATTTAAGGCGACTACTTCTCAGCATGGCATGGTCCTTCGTGAATTATAGAGAACTTGGAAGACAAAAATATCACCGCAATACTGTAAAAGGCAATAAATAGAGAACTTGTGTCTATAGCTGTTTCCTTAAACCAGTAAGAGACGCTACACACCCTTGAGGAAAAGTGAGCGGATAAAGGAGGAATTGCATGCCAATTTTCAAGTTAATAAACAGCTGAGATGACTAGAACTTGAACACACTTACTTGCATATCTAAGTACTTGCTTACTAGTCCATGTGACCCACATTATCAATAATGTGTAGATATTCAATAAATGGAAAGATAAATTGCAATTACTTTCACTAGTGAAGGAACACTCTTAATGTTGCCAGATCCAGTGGGAGTAGGGCATTTTATAAATGAAAATGACAAACTTGCAATGTTGCAAAATTCAGTGGGAGTTATGAGCTGTTTACCTCATAGGCATCCTATTTTATTTCTGGCTTGGCTTGAAATAATAAATTACTTTCCAAGCGTAAAACATCTTCATTTAGTAAAGAATCACTTTGTATTATCCTAGATAACTTGTTGCCTTTGAGATGTCGCTTTCGTTTAAATGTTATCTTTGATAGTTATGCACGATTCCTTATTAATAGACGGAGTTCTATATATATACTAGCTATGAGCTTGACACTGCCATATTGTTGATACAAATAAACTAACTAGTGTGGTGTTGTTTTATGCAAAGAAGTTTTACCCTGCACAAGTGGGAGAAATCTTTATCGTGTGCAAGAAACAACTTAGAACAATATGACTAATGGTTTCTTGACTGCAAAGTAAGAAAACTATTACTCTACTAGGACTCCTACACATTTAATGTATGTAGCCCTATTAAGAGAATGTGTCAAGATAGGAAGGTAAGCTACATGATTATGTTTTCTTAGAAATCATAAACATAGAGTTTGAAATTAACTTGAACTTACTATTAATTTACTTTAGTTGAATTGTTGTATCTTCTTGTTAAATACATGTACATTAAGTTCTTTAATTGTAAAAACACTTATAATGTAAAGTAAAAGGTTATTCTGTTATGTCTTCCTGTTTAAGACATGTACATGAAATCATTGACTTGGTCAAAGACTTATTACGAATAGTAATGTATTGGATGTTTATGTCTACTTGTTAGTACATACACATTAAGTCGTTGACTTATTCAAAAGACTTATAAAATGATGCAATTGGCTTAGTAACACTATTGATACCATTATGTTTTAACTTAAGGTGGTATAATAGGAAAAGCCATAAAAGTATAAGATCAATCTTATTGGAATGCCACAAGATTATGGTATGTCTAACAAGGGTAATCAAATTATATATTTATATTATTTTGATACATGATGACCTTAACTTATTTAACTCCTAAAAGAGATCAAGGTTAGATATTTGAGTATGTCATGGATATACCCAATTAGACTCCAACCTAGAAGGTTAATTAAGATAAATGAGATGTATCTCATTATGTCTTGATTGAAGTTCTATATTTGGTAAAAATATCTTGGAGATTATTATTGACAAATGCCTATCACTATTTTGTGTATCTTGGTGGATACCCAAAGGAAACGATGGGATGCCATTTCTACAACCTTAGAATGATGATTACTTATCAAATAGCTCAGCATAACGAGCAACAAAACTTGTACATTGTAGGTCTTGAATCAATTCAAGAAGAAGATACATAAACCTTCTAAACGTACTAGCGAATGTCATACTAAGGCTAAACATGAAAATGATGAACCTTAGAATGATGTTACTCACATTCACAGATCCGCAAGGATACCACATGATATGTTTTCCATATCAGTGGTGAGGATTATGAGTTAGAGGATCAATTTTGAACTTGCTAACCTTAGGAGATGCATTATTAGATCTTGGATTTAATGAATGACTCAAAGACTATAAAT